>PVJX010016612.1:0-40005 GCA_004027295.1 Dolichotis patagonum | reverse complement strand
ACTTGAGACCATATTCATAAGCGAAATAAACCAAACTCAAATGTGTAAATACCATATAGTCTCCCTAGTATGAGAGTTGGTAAGAGTATATAAGATTTTATGGCAATCATGATTTCCCCTTTCATTGCTTTGAAGCCTTTCAATGTTTTCATTCATCAGTTGGAATGGTTTTATTCTGTTTTATTTGACTTTATTATGTGTGATGGTATGAAAAGCTGTTTTGAAGAAAAGAAAACATTATGGCAGCCATTGCTGATTTAATATCGTCTTCCTTAGAAGTCCTACCATGCTTCTACTCTGCTATTACCATCGGATCTATCATGTGGTGTCTTATTGGGATTTTAATATATGTGATAGTATAAACAAATTTTTTTATTGAAAATGAGATATTATAGTAGCCATTGATCATTCTCTGTTATTTGGTTCAGAATGTCCTGTATGTAATTCTTTCATTCTCTTGAATGGTTTTATACTATTGTGTTATGTCTGATATCATTGTATTTGAAACTATGCTCAACTATATCAGAGAAAGAGATATTTTGATAGCTACTGTTAATGTCCGGTTATCTTATTGTAAATTGTTGTGTTGCTTATGTTGTTCTGTTCTGATTTGCTTTGTTCTGCCCTGTTTTATTCTCTTTAAAATAAAATTAAAAAAGAAAAAGAAAATTCTGCACATAAATAGTGTTGTTTCCTTAGAGGATTTATACTTACAGGACTTTTATTTTACATGCCTAACTTTCATCTGTAGTTCCTTTCAACTTTAAACATGGTGGCAGTCTTCTCTTTCTCATCCATCCAGATTGGTATACCAAAAACACAGGTATCATCTTGGATTTTCAGTTTTCCCACACTTTACAGGACAATAGCGAAATCTATTGGTACTACTCAAAATGATACTACAATGGCCAATTTTATGAGTCAACTTGGCAAGCTTGTGGTGACCAGATATCAGGTCAAACACTATTCTACATGTTGCTGTAGTATTTCCTGAAGATGAGAAATTCACTTAAGTCACTAGAACTTGAGGAAATCAAAAGAAAAAAAAAACAGAGAAGAAGAGGGAATCCATCAAAGGAGAGGGACTTCTGCCCCCAAACTGCCTTTAGTGTGGATTTTAAATGTTTCCCAAAAGCCCATGTGTTAAAGCTTTGTCCACAGCGTGGTGTTTTGGGGGCATGGTAGATCCTCCAGGAGGTGGGAGAGAGAGAGAGCGAGCTGGAGTCCCACAGTCCTTTTGGAGAGCATACTTCCAGTGACTCGAGGACTTCCTACAAGGTCCCATCTCTCTCCTCTCCTCCCTCCTCCCTCCTCCCTCCTCCCTCCTCCCTTCTCTCTCTCTCTCTCTCTCTCTCTCTCCTCTCCCACCTCTCTCTCCTCTCTCTTTTTCTTCTTGCTTCCTGGCCATGAGGTAAACAGTTTTACTCTTCCACCATGATGTGCTACTAGGCTATTAACTACCCAAAGCAACTGCTGTAACTAATCATGGACTGGACCCTCCAAAACTGTGAGGCAAAATAAAGCTATTCTCTTTATAAATTGATTAACTCAAGTATTTCCTTATAGTGATGGGAAGCTGAATTATACAGACTAACTGTAATAACAGCTTTTCCCTGTCACTTCTGGACTCATAGTTGTGTGAGCCAATTCCTTTTTTCTTTAGACACACACACACACACACACACACACACACTACTTCTCTGCAAAGCCCCCTCTAATACGTATATCCTACTCCAGTCTTTTCTCTTCAACTGTATGTGCCAAGCTATACCAAACCTGCTCCTACTCTCTTTGAAGTGCCGTCATCAAGGAAGATAACATCTGTCTCCCAGTTTCCTTCCAGGACCTGGGTCTGACTTATTGCCAGCTCCACAATGCAAAATCTACTGCATATAATGGTTGCATCCCCTGAATCACAGTGCAGTGCGATTTCCATTTTCACAGTTACTTTACGGTATTACCTGGAGTGTATACCACACTGTGGCTGAATACTTAATACTGCACTCACTATCTTCTTCTCTTGCCTTGGGCCTTGGGTTAGAAGATTTTTGTTTCTAACAAAGTTTATTCCTCCACAATAGAAACCCTTGGAAGAAATATACCAATATACACTGGAAGAAAACACCCTGTGTCTCTCTGGCAGCCCATGCATCACCTTTCAACCATGCTGCCTTTCTCTTCCTCACACCCACCAGTCTCCTGTCTGCACCAGCAACTTCATATTTTGAGTTCCTTCTTCTGTGTCTGCTAAGATCCCAGGTCAGTATCAACTCCTTCACAAGCTGGCCACAATTTGTTTGCTTGTCTGTGTCTCACCTGTCACCCACTACTAGTGTAAAGTCCATGAGAAAAATAAACTTGATCCTTCTGGTTAAACACGGTAGTTTCCCTTTGGGAAGCATGAAGTAGTCTCTCAACAAGTATTAGCTGAGTGAATGAAAGCATACTTAATCTGAAGCATCTTGACAAGTAACTCATATAAATCATTTATTTAATAATTAGGGGTATATTTAACGTTAGTCTTTTTCCCCGAGAGCTTACTTTTTTCCCAAGAGAAATTTACAAACACTGATACTTACAAAACAAGCACTTAGAAATGAAAAGTTTCAACACGTACTTATCTAGTCTTGTTTCTTCAACTTATCTTTCCAAGTTAGGAAGCAGAAGTTCCATATTGTCTTCATCAGACAATACAAGGAAACGTAAAATTATCACATTATGGTGATGTATTTGTGCATAATTCTTCTTCCCCAGCTGTCGACAAGTGCGTTTGCATTTATCACTGTCTCTGTGAAATGCATTTGACTTAAAATATCATACTTCCTCCTCTGAAAGGATTTTCGACCCTAACCAAAGGGCAAATTGGGGTATTCTTGGCACCTTTCACCACTCTAATGTCACATCTTTATAAACATTCTAAGTTTTATCTGTACTAATTATGTTTTTTATAATAAAAATATTGCAAAGCTGAGCAGGTAGAGGGCTACATTCACATGTTTGTCTTTTCATTTCATTTTTAAGATCTGAGTTTCTTGTTTTAATACTTACACATCAACACTTCATGAATTGGAGGGATTCTCCCTGCATCTGAACTCCATCTTTCTAATGTCATATTTACTTTTTGACAAATACTTGGCAAACATGTACTGTATGCAGATACCATGCTAGTGAAAAACAAAAAATAGAAATCAAAGAAACAAGTTCCCTGACCACACCAGGTTCATACTCTAGTCTGATTATTTCAAGGGCCAAAATTAAGGCAAAATACATTTAGGAGTCGATTGATAAAGTTCAATCAATATCTCAAATTAAAAGTAACTGAAGTTCAGACATCCGATACCATCAGCATGAATTTTCTTTTAAGTATATTTTACAGCATTAAACTAGCAAAGACATTTCCAAACCCACCTTAGGTTTTAAAAGGTAGGTATTTAGGGATATAATATAATATTCTATAGTGTCATTACACTTTTAGTCTTTCTCCACTATCAACAAATAAAATGCTGACATAAAAAGATAAAAAAATAACTTCTGGAAGAGGGGGATGCTGAGTTAGCAGAAGATAATCAAGCACACTCTAGTGGGTAGTGAGCGCCAGAACATTCCTGATTCCTCTTTGGCCTTTGCCATCTTAGTGCATGTTGGCCCCATTGCCAAATTCCACAGCATATCTTTTGGCCTGGGTACTTTTTCTGATCCTCAGAGACTCCAGCCCCATGGCTGCACACAGAGCAGTCTAGAAGGGCCCCGGGACTAGCTCTTCTCCAGTGATGGGCAGGCCCAGGGCCTTGCCCCTCAGATGGGACGACTCTGAGACTCTGAGACAGTATTCCTCACTGTCACCCACAGCTCCACCAAAAATCCCAGCACCCCTTGCCCACTGTGGTCCCAGGCTTGTCAACACACTTTCCCTTCCTGTCTCACTTCCCCATTCTCCTGTCAGTGCTTCCTGGGATCGCCTTGCACTCAAATCAGAGCACAGCTGTCAGATGCCACCTTCAGCAAGAGCACAAACCACAAGATAGGGTATGTCCAGTAGCCTTAGGAAGCGAATGCAAAGCCAGGCATAGTGGCAGATGCGTGTAACTGTGGCACCTTAGGAGGCTGAGGCAGGAGGATCATAAATGTATACACCAACCTGGGCAACTTAGTGATATCTTGTCTTAAAAAAGATCTGGAGATGTAGATCAGTGTGAAAGCCCTGGGTGCAATCCATAGTATTACCAAAATAATAATAATAATAATAATAACATTAATAATAGGAAGAAAAACCTACAATGATTTCCTCAAAAAATACTGAAATCAAGTGAAAGTTATTTACTAAATACTTAGTATATGTGAAAAGCTACACTTGATGCTAGGGGTAGATGAAGAATCATCAGGATTAAAAAGTGAATCATCAGGATCAAAGAGTAAATCATCAAGATCAAAAAGTAAAGGAAAAATTAAGAATTATTTCTCACTTTGATCTTTCATTCATTCACTCATTCGTTCATTAAATATTCAGAATACCTACCAATTTTGTCACTACATATGGCTATTTGGGGAGGTACAAATATGAATTTGAAATGGATTTTTGTTTTTGTTTTTCCAGAACCTAGGTTTCTGCACTGAGCTACATCCCCAACCTTTTTAAAATTGTTTTTTCTTCTAATTTTGAGATAGGAGACCACCAAGTCACCAAGTTGGCCAGGCTGGGCTCCAACTTGTACTCCTCCTGACTCAGCCTCCCAGAGTTTCAAAATTATAGGCCTTTGCCACCACACTCAGCTGTGAAGTGAATCCCGAGCTCAAGGGGAAGACAAAAACGCATGAAATCCTTATGATATTCCTTCAACATCTCTAAAAATACGAATTACTACCTCAACGCTCATCCTCCCTGCTCTGGCTTCTCTACCAGCTCTGTCCCAACATGGGGAGAAATGAGCACATATACAGGTTTTGTAGCAGTTGTCTCCACAGTCTTGTTTCTTCATCCACACTCAGTCACGCCAGTGAATTCATTCATCCTGTCAGCCTGTATGTAGAGCTTCGCTGTGTGGTTCCCAGTTAACCCGATTCAAGAGCTTCCTGGCTGTGTGACCTTGGTTAATAGCACTCAGTGCTTCCATTTTCCCATTGGTAAAGTAAAGGGGAGGTAACAGGACCTAAGCACTGTGGTAAGAATTAAATAAGATGATTTAAATAAAGTCTTAGAACAGTTCTCGTTACAGCAATTGCTTAGTACCTATTTGTTCTTATTACCATTAACTTCAGGAAATTGGTCTTGGATACCATGTGCAATGGTTCAGAGGCAAGAGAAGTAGAGCCAAGGGAGAACTGATTCAGCAACCTAGAAAGAGAGGAGGACAGATGGACAGAAAGACCCAGACAGCAGGGTCCCGGAGTTTCCAGCCTCAGAAGCAGACAGCATTAAAGGGAGAAAACTGTTTTGGGGGATTGGCAAATTTGCAGTCAAATTTTGGCTCCACCATGAGCTGTGTTGCCTTAAACTAACCATTGCAGCCTCAGTTTCCTCATCTGTAAAATGAGGATAGTAATGTTCTTTGGTAGACTCACTGTGAACTGCTAAGTGAATTCATGTAAAACCCTGGCAAGTCATTTCACATGTAGTAAACACTGAATCAACACACCCTTGTCTCCCTCTAGAAATAAAAAAATCCAAAAATTGTGATACAAGAAGGGGATCTAAATCCCTCTCTTAGCATGCTGTGGTTTTGATCCACATGGACATCTTTCCAACCAATGCACTCCAGCTGTTAAATTATGTCTACTTCTTAGCCTGAGTCAGAAAACATGGGCAACTGAAATGACAGACACACTGTTGGTGGGAATGTATACTAGAATAACGACTATGGAAATCAGTGTGGAGAGGCCTCAAAACCTAAAAATTAAAATTCCAGTTGAACCAGTTATTCCCCTTATAAATATCTTCCCAAAGGAATTAGAGACATCATATTACAGTGATCCATGCATACCTATGTTTACAGCAGCACAGTTCATAATAGCTAAATCTTGGAAGAGGCCTATATGTTTATCAACAAATAAGGAATAAGGAAAATGTAGTATTTATGCACAATGGAATACTACTCTGCCACAAAGAAAGATAAACTTAAGTCATCTGTAAGAAAATGGAATGCACCTCAAGACTGTAAGTTTAAGCAAAATAAATCAGAGATGCAAGCTGAAATATCACATGATTTCTTATCTGAGAAACTCAAAACATAAATAAATCAAAGAGCAAAATAAAATAAAACAGGAAACAAGGAGATCAATCTTTTGCAAAAGGACCATGAGATAGAGGGAGGAGAGGGGAAGGAGGGGATGAAAACAGAATTGAAATGTGTTGTGTACAGGGACCACCTCCCCATGATGTGTGTAATCACTGTGTGAAGCAAGCATAGAGTAATAAAGAGAAGGAGGAGGAGTTGAGGGATAAGGAGGACAAGAGAAGAAAACATGGTCAGGAGTTAGCTGTAGTTCGTGCTGCAAGGACCTTCGGCTACCCACTCTCCTATTAGTCTCAGGTTCTCCTCTAGCAAAAAGTAATACCTCCCCAATTTGCCTTGGGCAAAGCTAGGGGTCTCTGAGATCTGTGTTGCAGCTACAGTTATTTGTGCTCAATACTTGTAGCTTAAACCACAGATTACACTTAGTCACTAAAACTCTAACCTAGCCCTCTGCTGCGACGTACAGATATGAACACAGACTTTCGAATACAAGCCCTGAGAAAACTGTAAAGTGGAGTACGAAAACAAATGAAATATGAGTGAAGGGCTGGTGTTTTTCTCCCACTTAATTGCATTTTGTGAAAAATGAATACATTTAAGAATTAATATTGTAAGATGCGTTTATACCGAATAATAAACGTTTTCAAGAGTGATAGTGAGTTTCAGTACTGTGATAGCATAACATTAATTCTCTTCCTTAGCATTTAGATGAGCAAAATGAAACAGGAAGAATGAGAGCATCAGAATTAGGTGGCTTTTTGAATATATTAGGGTCAGAGTCACAATATGGTGGCTTCCCACTCTGAGCCTCTGAGCTAGTCGAGCAAGGCCAGCCTGATTCTCACTCAGCCAGTCTTAAATTACAGCAAGAAATCTAAGGGTAGGTGGAAAAGGAAGAGTTGAAATTGAAGTTCAAGGTCTACCTCTGCCTGCTCAAGCAGTGCCCATGAGCCTGCACAATCATCACACTAAAACTTGACTTCCCAGGTTGCTCTTGCTTCAGAGAAGCAAAGCCTCCTTTGGTTTCACAGCTAGCCCTTGCCCTGGGCTTTTTCTAGCCCCTGTGGGAGCTGCATCCTGAGAGCTTGGAAAGAGAGGCCCTGTTCCCTTTGCTCTGTGGCCTATGGCACTAGTTCATGAGAACCTGTCAGTCACAGCTCATCCCTGCTCTGCATTTCAAAGCATTGTATCAGTAGCTTCACATCCACCGTGGTGGGAATATTTCATCATGGAAATCAGTAAACACCACAAATCAAATCACTGCTTTTTTCCCTTCTGAAAACAACTTGTTCAGTTTACCAGCATGCTACTACTCACAAACCAAACCCTCTCATTTCCAAGCTAAAAAAGCCTGCTGCTGGTGTTCAACTCTATCACGTGTCTACTGCAGCCATAATTTCCTGAGGCCTAAATGTTGGCAGTGAGGGGTAAAAGATAGCAGGGCGAGAAGGGCAAGTGGCCCCTCTGGTACCTGGCCTGGACTCCCAGGCACACTGGTGCACATCTATCCATTCATGAAGCCCACCCCGCGGGATGCCTAACTTGTGCTGCTTCCTCAGGCTGGAAGAAGAGGTTCTGGGTTGACCAGAAGGAAAGAGAGCTTCCTGTGGGTTTTCCTGGAGGATGGGAAGCCAGAGAAGGAGGCCTGGGGATTCACCTGTGTGTTGATCTGCTAACCAAGCTGCTATTCCACTTTACCCAGCTCCCTCTCCTCACGTGCTACTTGTGCTAAGAAAAGGTAAATTGAGGATCACGGGCTTTGGGGCAAAACAAAAATTTTGAAAGGGGCCCTCTTGATCTTTTGTGTTTATTTCTTCACTTGTGATTCTCCAAGTAAACAGTTCTTTAATAGCTCTCTCTCTCCCCCAATAGCTATGCCTAGGAAGAGGAAGACATTGGTCAGAATGAAGCATTCTGCTGTCTCGAGGAGGCAAAACTTCCTAAGAAAATTGAGAAATACTTCTTCCTCAAAAGCACTGGAGCCAGCTTAAAAAAAAAAAAAAAAACCTAAGGGCTGTATCTGTGCTGCCCAAGATGGGAGCCAATGGCCCTATGTGATGATTGTCAGCATAGAATGACTACTGTCAATTGAACATGCAATTGAATACACAGTAAGTGTACACTGGATTTAATTGTGTGTGTGTGTGTGTGTGTGTGTGTGTTTGAGACAAGGTCTTGATATGTAACTCAGGCTGGCCTCAAACTCGCAACTCTTTGGCTTCAACCTCCCCAGTGCTGGGAGAAGAGTTAATTTTTAAAAGTGAATGTGAAAATATCCCAATAACTTTTATATTGATTAAATATTAGTCATACTTGGGCCCTATTGATCTAAATAAAATATAGTATAATACATCAATTTCACCTGTTTCTTCTTAGTTTTTTTTCCCCTTCCTTTTCTTTTTGTTTAATATGGCTACATTATGCAGCTGTTCCTGCTGGACTGGCTTATAGAATCCAGGTTTTAAATTACTCATTCAGCATCTGTCTGAAGGCGCCTCATGACTGGGAACTTACTGCTTCTCAGCAGACTACTTTATTTAAGACAACACACCCTTAGATTTTCTCAGGTCTGAATTTTCCCCTTTGGGGCTTAGAGAATATTTTAATTGTCTTACACAAGATAGAAATATTGGAAAAGATAGAGACAGAGATGGGGCCTCATCTATCAAGTCCAAGTTCCAGAGACCCTTCTCCAGCACCTCCTATCAGCTGAGAAAGCCTTGCATAGCCAAGACTCTCTGGACCCCAGGAATCTCTGTTCACGCTTTCTTGAGAAACTTCTCCTTCCAGTCCTTAACATACCCCTCTTACTGGAAAACTACTGTTGCAGGAGGAGGGAAGACCACTTCTTTTCACATTTAAAGCTTACCAAACAGGTACTGTGGGTCACACTCCTAAACAGACATTTGTAACTCATCGAGTCAACACCACAACTCATGGGAAAGGAAATATTATTTTCCCCATTTTATAGACAAAGAAACTAAGGCACAAAAGTATAATTCACTGCTCAGGGCCCCACAGCTAGCAAGTGACAGAGGCAGGGCACCAACCGTGCAACCATCACTTATAATTTGATAATCACTACTCTTGATGGTTAGCACTGAGTTGTCCAACACTCTCTCTGCAGGGAGTCCTTCCTCCCACCACTGTCACAGCAGGGCTCTCAGTAGGGCCCCTGGGACAAACTCCACTGCCTATCAGTTGGCTGGTGGAAATAAAGGGGGATGAGGGACAACCAAAGCACCAAAGTTGAAATCCCTCGTGAATCATCTCAAAAATAGAAGCGGGAATAAAAATTCTCCCACGCAGTCTTCCTGGAGCTTAAGCAGGTTGAGTGGAAGAAACAGAAAGACGCAATAACATCTTAGAGACTTTGAAAAGCTCTGAATCTGCGCCTAACAAGCAATACCCATCTTCAGACAAAGCGAGATGAAAAACTGAAAACATCTGCCTGTGAGACAGTTTGACCAACTTAGAAAACAGATAAGGATGAGCCTCCCAGCCGTGAGAATTGCAAATGATTAAAAATGGTTCCCGGGGGGAAAAAAATGAGTGTGGCAATCACATGGAATCCCAGGGAGAGGGGAGCTGCTGGGTGATCTTGCCCTTGGATGTGGGAGAAGAATCTTTGTCCTCCTCTTCTCAAACCGGGACTCTCAGAACGTAACTGTTGGGAGTTAATTGGAAATGGAGCCGCACACCACATAGCAGGAAATCCTTGCACAAGCGCAGGAAAGAGAAAGCCGCAGGGCTCCTGCAGGCAGCACCTGCCACATGGGAAGCAGCGGGCACTGCTGGCTTGTAACCCTGGAGCAGGCAGAGATGGTTCCTCTGTGCAGGTGTTGTGAGGGAAGCGTGATCTCTTCTCACAGGTGCACACAGGAAGGACTCTTAGCATGAACCCCAAAGATGAAAGTACACCCCAAGTCCCCAGGTCATCGCAAAATCCCCACCTCAGGGCTGACTTACCGAGGAGCTGCACAGCAACAGGAATGACAGAGATAAAACCCAAGAGCAGGGACAGCCTCATGGCCCAGGGTTTATCCTCTTCTCCCCCAGACGGAAAGGAGGGTGTGAAAAAGAACCACACAGGGCCCCTGACAGCTCCCTGCACCCCCCAGTCAGGCCCAAGTCCTCAGGGTGAAAAGGAGACCGGAGGAAGCTGCCCCTTTTAAAGGGCTCCTGAATTTAGGAAAACCCTCCAGTAAGGAGATATCCTGTCACATGGGGGTGGTTAGAAAAACAGAAATTCAAAGTTACAACTTTGCTTCGTAAGCTAACTTCTGAGAAGGGCAGGCACAGAGGGAAGAGGAGAAAGGCACACGTGCTAGAGAAGGGTGACAACAGGGAGGGGTGACAGCAGGGAGAAGTGCACAGCTGGCCTGGCATGCAGGGAACTGACTGGAACAGGACCTCTCTGCTGCTAAGTGTGCCGTTGAGTGGAGACACAGGCTCCTATAGGAAGCAGGGAGTCAGGGGTCCTTATGCAGAGACACCCCACTCTAAAGGGACAAAAACAGCAGACACTAAAGGGAAGTTTTCCCAGGGAACAGTTTTGATGGGGACAGTTTTGATGGGGGACAGTTTTGATGGGGACACCTGTGCTTAAGAGGGGCCACTGATCTCATTCTCTATACTCAGTGCTTGGAATCCTCCCTCCCCTTTCTTTCCTGAAAATTTTTAAAAGACACAGTTTAAATAGAGCTTGGCTCCTCTACCTGAGGAAAAGTGAAAGAGAAGCTAAAGTTAAATTGAAATTCCAGGAAAACCAAGAGGGAGAGAATTCTAGGGGCCTTTGTCCAGCAAGTCAGAGTGAAGATGTCTATTGATGACCAGAGAGAATCTTTGTTTAAACGGGAAAAAAAAATGTTAACAGATCTTTCATGAAAGCGCAATATCAACCCCAACATTATTTTTGTTATTTTCCTCAGAAGTAAAATATGACTGAAGAATGTCTTGAAATAGATACTAATGATTAGATAGCTTCCTGGTGACTTAAGTTTGGGAAATGTTTAATAACTGAAAGAAAGAAGCTACTGGAAACATTGTGTTTTTTGAACTTTTAAATGAATGCTTTATCTTCAAATGGGAATAAAGTTCCAAAGATTCTCCATCTTTGTGATAAAGTCGAGAACTTTACTTCCCAAAGAAAATTGTGATACAGTTCTCTCACTGATTTTTTTTTAACATTCTAAATTAAGATTATTATGACAGGAAGAGAAAAGATGGCAAAATGTAGGACGGAAGGTCAGTGTTTCTTTTTCACTAAGCCAGTGCCTAACTGACCTCCCCCCAAATTGCTTGGGAAAGAGAATAGATGAAACAAAAATGTTTCAAACACTGTTTTATCAACTTAGATTGAAGAATTTTAATGAATCATTTGTAGCTTTTAAATGTCATATTAAAAATGTGAACTCATTGCCTCGAGAGTTTTGCGTAAGTTGGATTTATATGATTTCAAAAGGAAGTACAATTTAATTGAGTAATCTGTATACTCATTCTCATATTTTTTAAACTACACAAGTGTGTCACATCACATGTAGGTAATAATCAATATTCAGAATCAGTAGTAAAGTCTGTGGCTTTAAAGCAACATGAAGCCAACTCTTTCACACAATATTTATCTGCATGACCTTAAACTTATGGAAACAAAGATTTATTAGGCTAGAAGAGGTAACCAAGGCAAATAAGAAACCTAGCTCTTAGGGAAGTAACATATCAGATAATGGCAAAGTAGTAAGTTCCAAGAATCCATTCTTCTAGCTACACAACTATTGAACTGTCAGAAACTGTCTGAAATAACTATTTTTGAAGTTTAGAGACTAGCCAAAAACTTGGACCAAGGAGGAAAAAAAACCCCAAAAAATCAAAAAGCCAACAACAACAAAAACTCCTTATACTGAAATCTACAGAACACTGCCAAAAGAAATTCAATGTCTAAATAAATGGAAAGATGTCCAGATTCATGGATCGAAAAGCTTAATACTGTTAAGAGGATGATACTATTCAAGGCAATTTACAGACTTATGCAATCCTTATCAAAATTCTAATTTTTTGCAGAAATAAAAAAAATCACTCTAAAAGTCACACAGAATTTCATGGTATTCCACATAGCCAGATCAGTTCTTAAAAAAAAAAAAGTTGGGAGATTCATATTTCTTGATTTCAAAACTTACAATAAACCTACAATACAGTAATTTAAACAGTGTAATATAGCATAAAGACATATAGGTCAGTGGAATAATTAGCGTAGAAATAAACTGTAATACATGTGGCCAATGAGTTTTGACAAAATGTTAAGATCATTTAACTAGGAAAACACAGTATTTTTGGGTTCTTTTAATGGTTATTGTAGGCAGTTTGTTTTTCTTTTGCAGAGCTAGGAATTGAATCCTTTGCAATGAGGTACATCTGTAGCCCTTTATAATTTTCTCTTTCTTTATATATATATATATATATATATATATACATATATATATAATTTCTATATATATATAATTTCTATATATATATATAATTTCTATATATATATAATTTCTATATATATATATAATTTATATATATATATATATATAGAGAGAGAGAGAGAGAGAGAGAGAGAGAGAGAGAGAGAGACAAGATCTTGCTACATCACTAGCTGCCCGTGTGGGACTCCAACTTAAGATCCTCCCTCCTCAGCCTCTCAGAGCTCTGAGATTACAGGCATGAGCCATCACACCTGTTCAAGGACAGTGTTTTTAATAAACGGTGCCAGGGAAATTGTATAACCACATGCAAAATAACAAAGCTGAATTCTTACACCTTACACAAAAATTAACCCAAAATGAATCAAAGATTTCGGATTTTAAATCTCTTAGAAGGAAGCACCAGGAAGACTTTCATGACATTGGGTTCAACAAGTTCTTAGATATGATACAAAAAGCACAAGCAACAAGAAAAATAAATAAATAACTTTATCAAACTTAAAAAACTTTTATTTATCAAAGGATGCCACAAAGGGAGTGAAAAGACCACCTATAGAATAAGAGAAAATACTTGTAATCATACATCTGATAAAGAATTAGTATTTGTAGCATATAAAGTAGTATGACTTAATTAAAAAAATGAGCAGTGAAGGGAATGACCAATAAACACATGTGAAACATTGTGAGCCATTAGGGAAATCAAAATCAAAACTACAATTGGATGCCATTTCATATCTAAAAATATGTCTTTTATCAAAAACCAGTCAAAAATAGTGTTGGCAAAGGTATGAGAAAATGAGATGCTTGAGCATTGAAAATGTCATGGTATAGTCACTGTCGAAGGCAGTTTGGCTGTTCCTCACAAAGTTAAATATAAAACAACCATATGATTCAGTAATTCTACTTTCAGATATACACTGCAAAGAAATGAGAACACATTTGTATGCCAGAGTTCATAGAATTATTTTTTACAATATTCAAAAGGTAAAATAAACTCGAGTGTTTCAGAAAACAAATAAATGTTTGTTTTCTGAATATATACTGCATATATACTATATGTGCAGTAAAATACTATACAGCCATGAAAATCAATCCTGGTTCTTGCTACAATATGTATAACCTTTAAACATTATGGCAAGTGCAATAAACCAGGCATAAAAGGACACATATTGTGTGATTCCACTTACTTGAGGTATATAAAACAGGAAAACTCATAGAAACAGAAAGTAAAGAGCTTACCAGAATGTGAAAAGATAGAGGGTAAAGGAAAATAGAGTTATTACTTAATGGGTATAGAGGTTATGTTTTGGATGATGAATGTTCTAGAAATAGTGGCAATAGCTAACATTATGAATGCACATGAAAGCTCTTGAATTGTACAGTAAAAAATGGCCACAGTGGTACATTTTATGTTACATATATTTTACTGTAATTTTTAAATACCTCACTCTTGTTTTTCTCTTTCTGTATTTCTACTGTTTCAGTTCCAGTTCCTGGTTAGCTATTAATGATGGTGGTTGATTTCATCTGTTGCTACCTGAAACTAAAAAAATTTCTTCATTTGTTACCAGCAAGACAATTGCTGAACTATGTCATTTCCTCCTAACTTTCTCTACTGTCAGCCACCTGACACACTCAATACCACATATTATGAAATTCTGGTCTGCTTTGCCCTCAAACACTTCCAGTGAAATTAGCTCAACAAATTCCTTGGTAACCTATTAGAATAAAGAGAATGTCATAAAAATGTAAACTGAGTGTGTGGAAGAGTTATGTTTACAATGTGCTGTAGCCTGTTTAATGTGCAAAAGCATTATGTCTTTTAAAAAATTGCATGTACTTTAATTTTAAAATGCTTTCTTGCTGGGGCTGGAGGTGTAGCTCAGTGGCATAAGGGCCTGCCTGGCAAGCTCGAGGTTGTGAGTTCAATCCTCGGTACCAAAAAGAAAAAAAAAAAGTTTTCTTGTTAAAAAAGAAAAATTGCTAATGATCTTAGGAGGCTTTAGCAGATTCCGATCTTCATGCTATTGACTGGCCAGGACAGTGCTTGCTGAGGTCTGGACTGCCTGCCACAGTTCTTAAAGAGTGCAGGCTCTGAGAGATACGCTCAGCCCAGGGGGCTCCCTGCCTGCAAGGTGTCAATGATGCAAAAGCTTCCCAATAAAGACATGGCCCATAAAAGAAAATACTCCTGTGTACTGTTTCTCAGATAAAACTAGTACTCCACTCACGAGTTTTCTCTTATTAAGGTAGGCCTGTCTTTTAATAGACAAATGTGTTCAAATGGTACCAAGGTAATTTCTATTGTGGTAGAAAACAGAAGATATAAATAATGTCAATTTTGTCATAAAGGTACATTATCATGAGTGTATAATATCCCCATTTATTCCTTAGAATATTTCTAGTGATGGATTATTAATTTTAATTTTATGAGTTTTATTATATTACACAGTGAGTACTTTAACTGGAAAAACGTAAAAAAAGCATTAAATTTTTAATAGTTACTGTTTATAAAAAAGCATGAAAATTTTCAACATCAACCGATTTTGGGAGTACAAAGGCTAAAAAAACAGAAATAAAGTACAGCAAAAATACCAACAACACTTTACAAAATATCCTTCAATTACTACAGCTATGGTTGTCTTCACACATGACAACAGCACATTCCATAGCATGTATCACATACACTGAGAGCACATGTGTTTTTTGCTTTTCTGGCCTTTCTGTAGGACATTCTTAACATCTTTCTGGTCTTGCTGCATTGCCATGAGGCTCTTATTAAATTACACAATGTGTGGTTAATAGGAACATAAAAGACAAATTATTAAATTCTTGGTATCTATTACACATGTAGAATAAACATAACCTTTTCACATTAGCGGTGTAGTTGCTTAAAAAAACCTAAAAAATAACACCAGAAATAAATTCCTATATGAAAGACAACGAAGATACCAATAGAACTCTACAATGAAAATAATATTTCCTTCAATTGTCACACCCAAGGCAGTCTTCACACAGGACCACTGTCTGTTCTAGGCACACGTCTTACTTACACTGACAGCACACGTGCTTAACTTTCCTTTCCAATGTGGCAGCCATTCTTGCTATCTCTCTTGTCTTCCCATTTTGTCAGGGACTTCCTACTATGTTGAATAGCATGCCCTTGGCAGAAAAATAATATATCAATAAAATAAAATATCAAACATGTAATGAGTGCTTACTAAAGACATCAACATTTTTACATTGCTTACAAAACCTAAAGATAACATCAGAAATAAAATTCCACATGAACTATGATGTGAATGCAAACAAAGGTCTGCCACAGAAATAATCTTTGCTTCAACTGCCACACACAAGGAGGTATCCACACAGGACAGCAGCATGCTTCACTCACAAGTTTCGCTTACAATGATAGCACATATGTTTTGTTTTCTTATCCCTTCCTGTAGGGCACAGTTGGCATCTTTTTGGTCTTCCTGTCCACCTATCAGCTTGCCAGTAGGCTTCATGAATTTTTGACATAGCCTCATGGGCAGAAACACTTTATTTTTCCTCTGGTGTAAATGATGTCTTATGAGTGCCAGTTCCAATCTTCTAACAAAATTTCTCTGTGGTGTTTTGCACTTGTTATTTTTTTTGTAAACTAACAAACTACTTATGCCACATGTTTAGGATCAAATAAAACACAACCATTGGCCAACACTTTGTGCTTCCAGTGATATCATAGTTGCTACCTAACTCATCAACATGTACTCCACCTTTGGTTTTGTTACAGAATGTGTCCATTTCAGGCTTCCATTTGGTCAATATTTCCCTATCAATTTTCCCATCACAATGCCATGTTGACATCATGGGTACCAGTTTGTTTTTCTTTGCCACATATGAGGCCAATGTAAATCTTTCTGAAATCCAGAGACTGTACTATACAATTCTCTCAACTTGTGCTCTGTTAGCAAATGTAACATCAGTTGAAAACTGGTAAACCAACTGTTGAACATCACAATCCGGATAGGTTGAGAGATGGAATTTAAGTCTGTTCACAGAATCATTTCGTTTATTACACTATGAACAAAGACCTTATGGTTGAGTTCCAGAACAAATTTCTAAACTGAAAGCATAATAAGTCTTCACATCTACAAGAGCATACATTTTTATGCCATATTTTGAGGATTTTTGGGAAGTACACCAGCTGAAGCTACAGTAAGCATGAAATGTTGCAAGACGTTCATCGATAGTTGTGTATTCAGATGGTATGTAAACACCTGGACAATTATCCACAAATCTCTGGCTGGATAGCAGCCAGATTATCAGTTATTTTTTTTTTTTCTAGAGAGGTAGTTTTGTCATCAAACCTCAGGTAATTCTGAAGTAAACCAAATCCCCTCAGTGTCATTGTTATTCTACTAACCTCAATGCCACACACATTGCTTTTGCATTCTTACTATGACTGTAAGAAAAGCCTGCTAACTACAGCAGATAGATGAATGCTTTCAGTTAGCTAGTGAGAAGTCATAATAAGTATTTTTCTTAGTATGGCTATTGGTGCACTCAGAACATTTTACTGGTATTGCAGCATTTGTGTTTTTGTATATCCTGGAGCAGTTCATCTGTTATAAGTAATTTCCAACACTGAATGGCAGTGCTGGCATTCTGTCCAACAGGATTCACCCCTGCCAAGACCCTCACTATAGTTTTGGACCTAGTCCTAATACTGGATCATTCCATTTTGTTGTATGACCATTTTGCACCATTTTGACTAATCAAATATGTACTCACATTACTGCTTTCTTCATCATCTGAATCAAGGAGGCCTGCATTCCCTGTGCTTGTATCTGTTGATTCTTGCTCCATTTCACTGCCACAGGAACTTCAGCTCACCAGGCCAGTGTCAGAAGTCTTTATCATCTTTATCATCTGTGCATCAATGATCTGATGATTAACTTCTGAGACCTCCTCCAAAACTTGGAAATCTGGTTTTTCATGTGCCATTGTACTGAATTGGGTTACTCTTACCAGAAAAATCAAAAGAAGTCTTTTTTAAAAAACAAATCCTAAAAGCAGAGCAAGTCAGCAATGAGCATTTTATGGGTAAAACTCACCTGTTACAGCTTTGGAGCTCCTGTACACGCTTGTGGTTCGTCTTCCAAGTCGGTGAACATACAGATTTTTTTTTCTTTCCCCAGACACAGCTACTGTGAGTCACACCCACATTCCATTATGGTAAAGTGCATGTTTACACAGTGAAATGGTGTGGGTGTATTTTACCCTCCAAAATCTGATAGACAGACCATGAATGTGGGTAAAAATCCGTTTGACACTTTTGCACACACGCACACATCTTGCTGTTTGTCATACCAAGTAGATAAACACAAAGATTACTTCCTGTATCCCCCAGATGCATTTATGGAGACACAGAGCCAGCTACTGTTAAGCTAAAATTCTACAAATTTACAGTAGAAATTATGGGATAATTCATCATAACCTGGTATTATGCCCCTAATGTAAATGAGAACAAATTTTAAAATTTATGACATAGAACACTATCTTTTATGTTCTTATTTCACGTACTTTTTGATCTTACCAAAATATAGCAAAACACCAATAATAGAAAAGAATTGCATTCTCATAACCAAATCCCTTTGTTTCGGCTCAGTTATCTAAAATTTGACTTTAATTATAATTGTCTTTGATAGTATAGATTTACTATAATGTATGATATTCATACACAGACTAGGTGAGTGGCCTATTGAATTTTATAGTCCTTTAACCAAAGGTTTTTTTTTTTTTTTTTTGGTCTGGCATGATACACAACTTTACGATGTAATTATTTAATTTCACAAACTGATTTCATTAGAAAGCTATAGGACTTATTTAATATTTGGAAAAAACAAAATAAAAGATAAAAAAGAACAAGATAAAAATTTATTTATAATTTGAAGTGACCTGCATGTTACAGATAGAAGCCAAGACCCAGAAATTCTAGGCTTATTTTTCCAAACTACACCAAATATGTAATGTTTTCTGTAAGTTTTAATGATTTGGAATGTAATTTTATACTTGTTCACACTATTAATCAAGAACAATAATAATTATTCTAGGATATCTATTCTCTAAGATATATAAACTAAATCTTTAAAAATAAAAAATTTTGGAGAAAGAGAGACATTCTTGAAAAATTCATTAAGACTCCAGTGTCAGTCTGAGGCAAATTATGAGTTTTTTTAAATAAACATGCTACATCTTGGAAAAGTAAAATTTGTCTATATAGTGTGTAAATGCCAACTTTCATAACCAGTATTACTGTAGTAAGTATATCTTTAAATTCACATATAATTAACTATGATATATTTAAAACTAAACTTATTTTTTCTTTGAGATGGAGTTCTCAGCAAATCAGTGAGTTGACCAGGAACCCTCCGGCCTCAGCCACACTTAGTACTGGAATTTTAGGCCTGTGCCACCACTCCTGCCTAAGACTAAACTGCTTTTTAAAGTAATCTTGCCAATTTTATTAAAACTTTTAAAATGTATTACTTATTCAGAAAAACAATACCTAGTCTTATGCCACATAATCAAATTTGTTAAATGTATTAATAAAATGCTTAAAAATGATAATATGGATTTTAAAAACTCTTGTAAATAGACAATTGTTTACCAATCTTTAGTGCTATAAAACTTTTAGGTACAGGTACTTTGCTATCATTTCCCAAGGATGTGAAAATTTTGTGCAGTCTTAAACTCAAAGCATTCTTCCCAAGGCTCTGAAAATCACACACAGCAGTCTTGGTAAATACATGCCTGAGCATTGCTCCAAGTTCATGGATTCGCATCTTTCTGTGAGTGTTTGAAACATTCTTATTTTGGATTTGTTTGGATGGTTAGTTTTGTTTTTTCAAGACAGGGTTTCACTACGCAGTTCAGCTTGGCCTTGAATTGACTATGTAGCCCAGGCTGGCCTTGAACTCATGGTGATCCTCCGGTCCCAGCCTCCTGGGTGCTGAGATTGTAGGATTGCACCACCGTGCTAGGCTTGAACCACTCTTCTAATGCATTTCCAGTGCATTTCCAGTGTACATGACTGTTTCTCTATTTTCTCACCGACTTTGTTAGTTCTATATTTGGATCAAATTACCAAAAAGCCTGGCAAGTGGATAGAGGGACTAGTGTCCAGGAAGCTAAACACTGAGGAAATGCTTCACCGTGTGATTTTGACTCACAGACAGAAATAGCTATTTTCTGAAATGAGGGCTCCCGGTATAGACACTACATGCACTTTGTCTTTTGTTGTTTACTATCTCCTTTATGGAGTGTTTGCCATTCCTAAGCACTATGGTCTCTGCGTGGTATATTGTTCTTCTCTGAAGTTTAATTCAGTATGTGTTTTAGCGCCTGTGATGAGCAAAAGCTATTGGAAATGTTCACTAAATCAAGTTTTGCTCCAAGATCCACTACGTCAGATACTCACTTGTCAACCAGATAGCCCAGTGCTCAGCATAGCACAGGCATTCAACAAACTATTTAATTTCTCTCTCCTTTCCTAACCCTTCCTGTCATCAACCCTCTGTGAAATAAGGCAAAGAAGAAGACTGAGGATAGATGTAGTGGCATATACCTGTAATTTCAACATTTGGGAGGCTGGGGCAGGAGAATCAACAAGAGTTTGAGGCCAGCCTGAGCTACGTCATGAGTTCCGGCCTAGCCTAAAGTGCATAGTGTCTCAAAAATAGTATTTTTTTTTTTAAAAAGATGGTATCATTTATGTATTGTAATTTTAAACACCAACTTTTAGAAAGAAGAGGCACTTTAAAAATCTATTACAGAATTTTTATTAAAACATTTAGATGGTACAAAATAGGCTGATCACAGAAGAAATTTTAAGTATATCCTTCAACAATTAATTTTTGAATGAACTTAACATTTAATAAATATATATTGTCAGTTGGGCTCCAAATTTTACTTGGGATAGAATATCATAGACCTATCATAGAGTCAGCTGTTTTACAGACATACTTTTCATGGAGCAGAAAACTAAACTGTTCACTAGGACAAAAAAAGTGCATGAACCTTAATATCAACAATTTTTAGAAGCTATGAGAATTGCAATATAATTTTAATAACATAACTTTCAATTACATAGTATAGAATTAATAGTGTTCAGCATAACTAGCTGTAATGTCTACTAAATACCATTGGCTTGAACTTTATAAACAAGAGTACAATCAAGTTAAATTAGATACTTAATACTCTTTCTCCCACACATAATCTTGAGTGTATGCCTTCATTACTTATGTAGTATTGCTACTCCTAAATTATAAGGCACATTTATTTTCAAATATTGAGTACAAAATGCATTCTAAACTCGAGCAATATTTTTTAGTTTCTCTGAGCACTGTTTATACATTCCAATGTAACATATTTATTTATGAGAAATATTTTATATACAGAAACATTATATATTAATCGTTTATTGATATGCTTTTCTTAATTAAAATAAAAGATTACCAAGGAAGAATTTTAAATTATTTTCATTAAATACTTTTTAATTTTTTAACATGAGTATTACTCCCATAGAATGAACATACAAAGGTAAAGACTCACTGTGAAATAAAATGCCCTCCGGCTTTCCCTTAATGTATTTACAGATTAATGAGAAACCCAAGAAAGTAAAAACAAGATGAAAATCTTTAAAAAGTGTTATAATTTCTTATGCCTGTAATCCAGCTACTGAGAAGGCTGAGGCAGAAAAACCACAAGTTCAAAGCCAATTTAGCAAGGTCCCATCAAAGAGAATAAGAGCTGAGGATGCAGCTCAGCCCTCCATGGGATCAATTTTCAGTACCATAAAAACAAAACAAAGAAGCAAAAAAAGAGCGTATTATTTTTCACAAAGGTAAGGTTTAAAGTATTATTCCCAGAAGGTAAGCAGGGATACAGAAAAGAATAAAACAAGAAAAATAAAGCAATGTATTTAGGTAAGTGTTTCTTGAAGATGATACCATTCAAACACTTGCAATTCATCATTATTGTTTGAATAATTCATACTCTTCTGTATCAGTGTCCTAGTATAGTAAAGGCAAATTCCGTGATTATGTATTTAATGATTTTAAGGCATCAATATCCAAGATACAGAAATAGATAAGGCTTTTGTCTTGATATATTTGTAAGCTGAACTCAGAATTTTAAATAGGGCTTGTACTAGACTTTATTTTTGCAAGTAAAAATAGTATTCAATTTCACAAATAAAATATTCCTATAGTCTACATCATCATTTTATGGCTTGCTACTATAAAACTTTACCTAGGTATTGATGCACCTTGATTTCATTATGCTAAACAGCATTCATGTCAGTGCTGCAATACTAGCAAAATAGCTCTAAGCCTTACGCTGAGTCAAGTACCTGTTGAAGTAATTGCTTTTTGAAATCAGTCAATGACATAAAAGCTACTTGCAACCACAGAATAAAGAACACAGCTCCCGAGCTTGGGATGCAGCTCAGTGGTGGGTGCAGGGCTAGCTGTACAAAGCCCTGGGTTTGATCCCTAGCATTGAAAAAAAAGAAAAAGAGAAAAAACCCCTAGTGAACAACAACAACAATGAACCCAAATGCAAATCAAACAACTCAAAAAATGCATAT
This sequence comes from Dolichotis patagonum, assembly GCA_004027295.1. Classification (NCBI taxonomy): domain Eukaryota; kingdom Metazoa; phylum Chordata; class Mammalia; order Rodentia; family Caviidae; genus Dolichotis; species Dolichotis patagonum. The sequence goes on along the minus strand of PVJX010016612.1, from coordinate 17,677 downwards.
ATAAGTCTATGTTTGAAAGAGATTTTAAAATAATAAAAATAAAAAAGCAATCCTGAAACTACAATTTTCAGATTTTTAAAAACAAAAATAATCTACAACTTTTCAATAAGTTCAGGTGTTATTTTCTAAAAAGTCTCATTCTTGATTTAACTTACAGAGAAAACATGCTCTCATTTTTAAAAAAAGGCTTCATTAAATATTGTTTAGGTTTAAAAATTCACATATATATATATATATATATAACTAAAGTTAATTGCTAACATTTTCTAGAGGTCCATAGAGAAAATTTATAAGAATATAACTTTGTTTAAATTTAGCACCATGTGTAAACATAAAAGATGATAAGCTAGTTACTAAAAATGGTATATTCACTACAATCTCTATTCTTTATATAGTGTCAAAGTTTAAGCCCAGGAAAATATTACTTGACATGGTCATACAACCATAATGAAGAAGTCTGACTATCTTACAGTTTCTTTCTAAGCAAGAGATGTTTCAAAGCTAGAGAAAGGCCTGAATTTGGTTAAATAATTGAAGTAAATGTAAGAAAGAGTCACTAGTACATTTTTACAGAGGCCTAATACCGGAGTGATGGTCCCCAAAGCAATGATTAAACTAAATCTAACAAAAACAAAGGGTAAATCCTGCAGCAGGATGCTCAAAGAGTTGAGAAGAGGGTTTTGGGGAGTGAATATGATTCGAACCACAGAAAGAAAACTGAATATGTAGACTGGGTACAGCCAGCCTGAGCGGTACACGCTGGAGTTACCAGCCACACGCACCATTTCTATTGTATCAGACCACCACAGAAAGCTCCACAGGAATATCCCCGCCCGGGGATCTCTCTGGGACATTGCCTTCAGGATTCCAGATTCAAAGCAGGGCTCCCGGGGTCCCACGGCGACAGGCCTCAGTGGCTGTGACAGCCCGGTGGTCTTGGCTGCCTGGGAAAGCGCAGGGTTTCCTTCACTCTGTCCCACTTGCTCAGTCACAGTTTTTATTTGTTGCAAAGTGGTTGTGTGGATGCACCTGTCTTCGTTACCTGCAATAAATTGATGTGTGTGCATTTTTAGTTTTAAAAGAAACATTTTTAATTTAAAATTTAACAAAATTCAAATTAAAGTGAAGAATAAATTCTATGGGTTCTCTTAGTCATGGCCTATATCCCAGCGAAAGACAGCAGTGGAGATGGAGAAGGTTCTTGGTGTCTTGTATGTTCCTGGCTCTAGATCTTAAGGAATTTGTAGTATTTTCCAGTAAAAGCTGATACTAGTCACTGAACGAAGCATGATTCACACATTATCTTACTCAATGCTGGGTTTATTGTGACATTTTACAAATAGGAAACAGAGGCTCTCAAAGTTACATGATGCCCAAATTCATATTTGGAAATGTGCAGAGCTGGAATTCACCACCAAGGTTGTTTAACTCCAGATGACAATTCATAACTTTACAATTGTCACCAGCAAGATCTCGTGTGTTATTTACAAAACACAGGTGTGTCATAAAATCAAATGAATCTAAAATTTCACCAGTACAGCCTTGTCATTTTGTAAGATGACACAGGTTCACAGTATCAGTACTCCATAGATCTTTAGATAGGGAGTTCAGCACTCAAAGGGAATCTATTTGATCACTGGAGAATCATAGTGAAAAGTAATATGCTGAATTCAAGATTTCTTTCTCCCATGACTAGGAATAGAACGCAGGGCCTTTGCACTGGGCTACTTCCTCAGACCTTTTTATTTTTTATTCTGAGACAGCATCTTGTTCAGTCACTAAATTGCCCAGGGTAGGCTCAAACTTATGAGCCTCCTGCCTCAGTTTCCTCAAAGTGCTGAGACTTCAGGTGTGTGGCACCACACAGGGTTGAATTTAAGGCTGATAAACTGTTCTTTTTCAAAGGTTTCTGAAGTGGTCAGTAGGATTAGTTGATCTAGGGATCTCTCCTGTGGTCATGAAACTATACACCAGTCCTCTGAAGAAGGAAAGCACTGGACTTGTCACCATTAGGGGTGTGTGTGTATGTGCATGTGTGTATTTTCAGTCCTCATTGTATGTATATGGTGTTGTCAAGTTTGTAAATTACGAAGGGACTCTCAAATCTCAAGACGTACAGTGCTGTTGATGGAGTTTTGTTTGTTGTATTGTTGCCCAACAAAGTACTGGGTATTGAATCTAGGTTCTATGCCTATTGGGCAAGTACTCTACCACTGAACTATGCTCCCAGCCCAAAACCATTGTTTTTATATATGAAAGGTATGGTACACTTCCTCAAACAGTTATTTACTTAAACACCATTTTTTTGCTAAGAATTTATCATCCCTGACAAAGTTTATTCTGGAAAAATACCAAGCCACCATATTGCCTGGTAAGAAAAAATTTAAAGAGAGTCATTACTTTGAATAGCTCTAAAGGTCAAAGTCAATAAAAACTGTTGAACTGTACTGAGCTGAAAGTGAAAAAAACTTAAAATAAATAAATTACAATTCACAAGTAATAACATGTTTTGTTATAATAAATAGTGTTTACTTGAAGAACACAATAAACTTCACTAGTTTTTACTTACAGAATTAACTACTTAAAATTCTAAGGTGAATTGAGTATTTTTATAAACTAAAAAATAACTTAAATTCTCAATGAAACACTATTTCAGAGATGAATCATTCAAAACTAAATGCCAGGATCCATGACTTAAAACCTTTTAAATCACAGTGGCCTGAATAGTTTTCATTTTAACAAACAATACTCAAGTAAAAGATAAAATCATGTTATTTTTAGATTCCCCAGATGTGGTGGCACACATCTGTAATCCCAGCACTTGAGAGTTGGAAACTGGGGTAGGAGGATCGCTGTGAGTTCTACACTGGCCTGGGCTTCAAAGTAAGTTCAGTGCCAGCCTGTACTGCATAGAAAGGCTATCTAATAATAATAATAACAATAATAACAAAGGAAATCATCTCTTTTTAATTTAGATGCTCACTGCATCTCTACTTTTTAAAAATTCAATGTAGAATATATGTTTTATAGAGTATAGATGTCATGATCTGGAGAACCCTCCTTTACTTCTCTTAGCAGACAAAGTTGTTTGAACAAAAATCCAAACCCTCTTGCCAATACTGGCCATGAAAACAGAATATAGTTTAGGCTTTTAAAAGATGATTGCAAATTCAGCATTCAGGAAGTGACCAAGAAGTGACACATTAACATTTTCCTACACAATCAGTGGGAGTCATAATACCTGAGAATAAGACTTGTTGGTGTGAACGATGAATTCTCAGCTAGAATTTGGTTTTGGTGAGAAAGCACGTCCCAGTTCACGTGTATTTGGTGAAGTTGGGGCAGAAACTTCCTGTCTCTATGACTCAACAGGGACTTGGTTAGGTTGGGAGTACAGAGACTCTGTTGTACTTTTTAATGCAGTGAGTAGCCCTAGCTTAACTGGAAAGTGCCACTGGCCTCCCAGAGTCAAAGGAGAGACTGAAAAGCCAAGAAATCTTTGGTGATTGGATTAGACCAGCAACATATCTTTGAGCGACATAAACATTCATGCGGTCATTACTAGGCCCTTTGGCTCTGTGATTAGTTTTCCCTCCAAATTAACACTTTTTAAATTTCTACTTATCACTGGGATTCTTCTTGTTGTTATTTGTTCTGTTTTGGTAAAATGATATGACCTGCGCAAAAACTACAATAGATACTAGTTTAATGAGAGCAATCCACTCAACTTCCCGAGAAGCACACAGTGCCCTCTACAAACAAGAAATAGCTGCTGCTCTGTGCTCTGTGCAGTTCCTACACTGCAGTTCCTACTTCTGAAATAACTCATCTGTCTTCACTGCGCAAACTAAATAATGGAGAAAAAATGTTTTCCATAACAGACAAATGTGTAAGTAAATATAGTAACTCCTACTAATTTTACTTTACTATTTGCTTCTATTGACTTGTTTCTAACATGTTCCTCAGAGAGTTACCATTAGGTTCACAGGGAATAAATACAATCCCACAGAACAAGTCTGCAGAGAGGCAGTTCCTAGGTGACCGTGCATTCCTCTTACAAAGAGATCAAGAGGACCATGCCTTATCTAAATAAAAAGGAGGAGGATCACAAGCAAAGGCGCCCAAAAACACATCACAAGGAGGATGCTCTTAATGAACTAGACTCCCAAACGCCTGTTAGGAGCAGGCAACTATGAAAGGGATGTGCCACTCCTAAAGTAGATGTCAGCAAACAATGCACCAAGTAGCATAGAAATAGTTTCCATTGTCTTCCACTTCCTGTACTCAGACCACTAAGTAAAGAATAATAAATGGTGACAGGGCTTTAAAACGAAAGCACAGTATTGGGACCTGGAACCCCCACAGGAACTCAGATGCATGGATGCTCAGATCTCTTATATGAAACTCTCGCATGTAGCTCTTTCCCCCATTATAGTGCGCATGAATGTCCTGGTTGATGCTCAACAACAATGCTGAAAAGAGAGGCAAATGCTAGACCCTTATGAGGCTATGCTTCAAAGTCATTGACTGATTTCTAACTGTGATGATGAAGCATGGTTACACTGGCAAATTTGAAATCACTGATGATCACAGGGCTGGAAAAATTGTTGTGAACCTCACAGGAAGATTAACTAGGTGTGGCATGGTCAGCCCCGTTTGATGCGCAGCTGAGAGACCTGGAAAAATGGCAGAATAATTCGCTCCCATCCCGTCAGTTTCGTTTCATTGTATTGACAGTCTCAGCTGGCATCATGGGCCATGAAGAAGCACCATGAAAACACACAAGAGGAAAACCCCTGGATTCTTTTTCTAAGGATGCGAGACATGAATAAAATGCCTCAGCAGGGTGGAAAATATTTTTCCCATGTAGTTTATGTTTTGTTTAAAAAGATAAAAAAACAATGCTACAAAGTCTCAAAACAAGATAGGAGAGTCACAGTGGTTAATGTATATTGTAATCTTCAAAGCAGTTGCTCATATAACAAGATATAGGCAAGAAAAATTGATCAAACAATATAGACACAAATCTTTCTTTTTGATAAACTAATAGAAATTAGTAAACTATCTTAACTTATATATAGATATAGATAGATATAGATATATAGATATAGATATAGATATAGATATAGATATAGATATAGATATAGATATAGATATAGATATAGATATAGATATATTCCTTCCTTCTTTTCTCCTTTCCTCCTTCCCATTTTTTCTTTCCTTTTGAACAGTTTCTTTCCATTTTACAATATCTATTGTACATTTTGGATCTTATTTACTCTTACCATTTCTTACACTAGGGAGAGAAAACAATGTTTACAAATGTGAGTCTGATTTCTTTCACTTATGAATATGGTCTCAAGTTGCATCCATTTACTTATAAAAGTCTCAAATTTATCCTTCTTTATAACCGAGTAGTACTCCATGATATAAAAATACCACATCTTTTTTTATCCATTCCTCAGTTGATGGGCATTTTGCATTACAGTAAATCACCATAGACTACTTACAGTTTCTAATATAGTGTAAATACTATATAATGTGCTATACTGTTTAGGGAATAGTGAGGGGGGAAAGTTGGTATGCATTTAATACAGATGCAACTTTTTTCAAATATTTTCAATCCATACTCAGCTAGATCTGGAGAAACTGTGAGGGCCAATGGTAAATTCTGTGACAAAAATTATCAATACTACCCCAAATTAGTCAAGAGAGACCCATCTGAGAAGTGACAGTTTAAGCACAGATGGGAAAGATAAGGAATTAGCTAGGTGATGAATGGAAAAGAGAGCTTGCCAGGTAGGAGAAACTGCACATGTGAAGATCCTTCAGCAATCACAAGTTGAAGGAGAGCTTGGAGAAAGGTTAGGAAGGCAGATAGAAGAGGAAGTAGAGAGGCATCAATAGTCACTAAGTGCTTTCTAGTTACTAGGTTCCATTCTAAGGCTTTTCTATGCATTAACTCACTTATTAAAGTCCTGGGATGTAGACACTGTTGATTGGTTGTTTTAATAAAATGTAAACAGAGGCATGGAGAGATAGAGAATGGCTTCCAAGGTCAAACAGCCAGAGGTAGAAAAAGCAAAATTTCAATCCCCAACCTTTAGCCACCGTAACCCCAGTGACTGTGACAGAATCAGATGAAATAAACCTTTAGGGCTCAGGAGAGAAGATATGGACTTTATTCTCAGTTCAATAGAAAGTGTTTTCTGAGCTCAGCACAAGAGAAACACCCACTTCAAGGAAAATGGATTGCGATGGAGCCAAAGGGGACTTAAGTGGTGACATGGGCAGAGGTAGTTAATGTGTGACATGTTCTTGCTCTTCAGCAATCTGATGACCAAGCATTAGTCCAAAGAAAGTGTGACTAGTATTCATGGATACTCTCTGAATTACATTTTTCCCATGGGCAAAATGTTCTATAGAAAACTAAAAACAATTCAGGTGAACGCTGAAAAAAAAAAAACTAGAGAAAAACATGAGTAGTTTTTAAAATTTAATAACAGAAACACTCAAAGCACTTTTAGTCATGATTTTCTTGGAGAACTAGGGGGGGAAAGGCAGTAAGTAAGAATACAACCCAAAGTAAATTATAAACATTGTTATTTGGACACTATACAGTCACTGAGGCAGGAAGACAAGTATTGCCAAGAAATAAATGTTCAAATATGGTGTCTTCCTAACAGGATGGTTATAATGAAGGAAGAAGTCAGTATCTACACAGCACATAAAAGAGTGTCTGACATCTAGAAAGTCATGTGTGTGTTGAATAAAAAGCATCATTGCAAAATAATTTCCTGCTTTAAACTGATGGAAGTAGAACAGAGAATAACAGAGTACATAATAAACAATCAGGATGACTGAAGTTTGTTAAACTTTGGCTTTGGTTGCACTGTGACCCAGATGCTGTATGTTGCAAGAGGTTCAAAAACTTGAGAAATAGTAAGACACTATGTGTCTTAAGATTACAAGTTGAATCTCATAGCTTTGAAGCCTTTCAATGTTTTCAATCATCAGTTGGAATGGTTTTATTCTGTTTTGTTTGACTATATAATGCGTGATGATATGAACAGCTGTTTTGAAGAAAACAAAACATTATGACAGCTATTGCTGATTTAATATCATCCTTCTTAGAAGTCCTACCATGCTTCTTTTGTTCTACTACCATTGGTTCTATCTATCACATTGTGTCTTATTGGGATTTGAATATGTGTGATAGGTTAAATAAAATTTTTCTATCAAAAATGAGATATTATAGTACTCATTGATCATTTTCTGTTATTCAGTTCAGAAAGCCCTGTAATTCTTTCACTCTATGCATGGCTTTATACTATTGTGTTATGTTTGATATTATTGTATTTGAAACTATGCTCAACTATAGCAGAGTAAGTGATATGGTGATAGCTACTGTTGATGTCCGGTTGTCTTAATGTAAAGTACTGTATTGCCTGTGTTGTACTGTTCTGATCTGCTCTGTACTGCCCTCTTTTGTTGTATTCTCTTTAAAATAAAAAATTTTTTAAAAAAGATTACAAGTTGATTTCTCATACTTGCCTGTTCACATCACAAAGAAAAATTCTGCACCCTGGAATTAATATCTGTACAATATTATGGTATCTTATGCCACTCAGAAAGAGCTCCTCATGTGCACCTTTTCCCAATTCCATGATTAATATCCAGTGATACTCCCTTGGTAGCTTAGCTTGAAATTGGTCCTGGCTGGAGTTATAACACGGGAATTGGCAAAGACTACAAATCAAGAGTCCCCTTCTCACCACCTCTCCCTAAGAAAGCAGTTGATCAAAACTTGGCCAGCATACTATTTCCAGTGTTCCAAACTCTATACAAACTTTCCCCAAATTAGGAGGAGTAGGAGGAGGAGAAGGAGGAGGAGGTGGGGAAGGAGGAGGAAGAAGAATTTAAGACAAATATTCATCCCATCAGCAGTTCAGGAAAAACTCATAGTCATACAGCCCCAGATGTGAAATAGCTGTGCACCTTTCTTAACAAAAGGCACTGTATTGTTATCCAGAAAATTTAAAGGCCCAGCATTAAGCTTCAGTTCCCTGCCATGAGTTGTGTAACTCTGACAATGAACAGATATGTCATTTCTGGATTTTAATTAGTATAAAATTTTAAGAACTTTTTTTGGTCTGAGGACAGTTACGAGTTTCAAAGCTTGTTTTCTCCTCCACCATTATTTTATTTATTTTATTTTAAAGAGAATAAAACAAAATAGAACAGAAGAAAGCAAATTAGAACAAAACAATGCAAGCAACACAGCACTTCACAACAAGACAACCGGTATCAACAGTAGCTACCATAATGTCTCTTTTCTTTGAAATAGTTGAGCATACCTTCACACACAATAATATCAAACATAACAAAATTATATAAAACCATTCAAGAGAATGAAAGTATTGCAGGACATTCAAAACCAAATAACAGAAAATGAACATGGCTACTATAATATCTCATTTTCCTTTAAAAATTTGTTTATACTGTCATACATATTAAAATCCAATAAGACACAACAGGATAGAACCAATGGAAACAGAAGAACAAAATCATGGTAGGACTTCAAAGTAAGATGATACTAAATCAGTAATGGCTGCCATAATCTATTGTTTTCTTCAAAGTAGCTGTTTGTACCATCATACATAATAAAATCAAACAAAACAATAAAACCATTACAACCAATGAATGAAAACATTATAAGACTTCAAAATAATATAATAGGAAACCATGATTACCATAAAAATCTTATGTACTCGGGCTAGGGATTTAGCTCAGTGGCTTAAGCGCCTGCCTGGCAAGCGTAAGGTCATGAGTTCGATCCCCGGTACCAAAAAAAAAAAAATCTTATGTACTCTTATCATTTCTTACACTAGGGAGATTATACAGTATTTATACATGCGAGTTTGATTTATTTCATTATGAGTATGGTCTCAAGTTGTATCCATTTATTTATAAATATCTCAGTGTGATCATTCTTTATAGCTGAGTAGTACTCCATTGTATAACAATACCACAACTTTTTTATTCATTCCTCAGTTGATGGACACTTAGGTTGTTTCCAAGATCTGGCTATTACAAATTGTGCTGCTGTAAACATGGGTGCACATATATCACTGTGGTATGATGTTTTCAGTTCTTCTGGGAATATTCCTACAAATGGAATAGCTGGGTCAAATGGGACTTCCAAACCCAGCTTTTTGAGGAATCTCCAGACTGATCTCCACAGTGGTTGCACCAGTCTGCACCTCCACCAACAGTGAAGAAGAGTTCCCTTTTCCCCTGCAGCCTTTCCAGCATTTGTTGTTAGTAGTTTTCTTTATCCTGACCATTTTTCTGGAGTGAGATGGAATCTCAGTGTAGTTTTAATTTGCATTTCTCTAATGACTAATGATGCTGAACATTTTTTCATGTATTTATTTGCTGTTTGTATTTCTTCATCTGAGAACTGTGTATTCATCTCAGATGCCCATTTTTGGATTGGGTCTTTGAATTTTGGGGGTCTGATTTTTTAAAATTCTTTACTTTCCTGTTCACTAGCTGCAATCTTATCTTCGAGGTCTGAAATTCTATCTTTACTTTTGTTAAGGCGGTTTTGGCAACTTTCAATAGAATTTTTGATTTCCTGTACATTTTTTTGAATCTGCTTCGTGTATTCTGTTTATTTCTTATACTGTTCATTCAGGGATTCTATCTGTTTGCTTTGTTCCTCTAATTTTTTAACTATGTCTTCTTTACATGTGTTCAACATTTCTTTCATTACATTTATGATTTCTTCTTTTACCTGGGAGATTATTTCTGATTTGAGTTCTTTTATAGTTTCCTGGAGTTGTTTCTTTATTTCAGTTGTTATCATTTCAGGCATTTCAGGTGTATGGCTTATATTTTCTTTTATGTACATGGCTCCTAGGCTTGCATGGGTTGGGCTGGAGGTTTGAGGTTGCATTTTGATCTTTGTTTTGTCATTTTCCTATATTTCCAGGTTTTGAGTGATGTTCCAAAGCTTCCCCCAGGCATGCTGGAAATCACCTGGCACACCCTTGGCCCTTGGGACTGAATGGAGGTCACTGGGCTTGGCTTAGTCAGGCCCATGGGGACCTCCCATGTGTCCTTAGGTGGTCTAGGATGCTGGTGGGTTCCTAACCACTGGGAGCCATGGTCCTAAGCTTTCCAGGAGCTCGAGCCCACTAGAACTCACATCACACCCCTCAGCTGCAGGTCCCTGGGTGTGGCCTAGTCAGGCCTGTGAGGACCTCCCATGCCTCCTCCAGTGGTTCAGGAAGCTGAGCGGGGTCCTAATCCTGGGAGCGATGGTCCAAAGCTCTCCCCCAGCTAGCACAGGCATGCTGGAAATCACCTCATGCGCCCTCAGCTCCCAGGGCTGAATGGAGGTGGCTAGGCATGGCCCAGTCAGGCCCGTGGGACTTCCCATGCCTCTCTCCACCATTATTTTATAGATTCTTCCAACACTGGACAAAAAATGCTAAAAACTGAAAATTTTCAATTTTAAACTATTCTATTTTTGAAGGTTGAAAAAACTTTCTATCCCATACTTGCTGATCTTCAGGTTTTCATTCAAGCTATTTTGGCCAGTTGATATGTGTTTAGATGACAGTATGTGTTTACTGTACACAGAAGTAGAAAATCATTATACATTTACACGTTATATATGGTATATATTTCTAGACATGTTTATTCAGAAATATATAATATATAAAATAATGCATGCTGCTCTTTAAAATACAAAAATGCATGCTGAATTACAGTCCCCTATTCTTATCAGTTTCTCTCAAATATTTATTTTAGAATATATATAAAAATAATATAGCAAATAAATTCAATTAAATATAAATAGTAAGAGTCTAATGTTGAAAAGTATAGAGTTATTTTATTGCCAAATATAAGTAATTCTACACTTTGAAATGCCTCTATTATATTCCCTGTATTCTTATAAATACTTTGAAGCATCAAGCACTCACAGAGACTAGAATTGAACGAATGTAAGACAAATACAGACAAGAAGTAGAAATTCAAGCTAGGCACAATTGGAGTGACTAAGTTGACACACAAGGAAAGGAGCCTGGTTCATTGCGTTCAGAGCACCGATCTCCACTTTATGTATGCACATTTACTAACATGTCAATATGCCTACTCAACTAGGAGCTCCATAACAGGGAGCTGCTCACTATTCTACCCTCAGCACCTGATACTGCTGTGAAACAGATTCACAAGTAAGATTTGCCAAACAAAACATGGGAGGAATTTCTTTTCTGGGGTCTGTTAACACAAGGGTACAATGGGCACTCTGGTGAATAAAGCCTGCACTAAGGCCAGTGAACTTGAGCATAAAGGCTTGGCCCAACAATTGTTCAAAGTGAACTGGTAAAAGGACTGGAGCTTTCTGCACAGGGTCTCCCACTCAGAGGCCTCTGGCCCCAGTCCTACAGAAAGCCCTTTAAGTAGGGCCATAACTACTGATTACACTAACAAGCACTGGGAGACATCAGGTTTTCTTGGCAGTACAGCACAGGGACCTGCGTAACCTCATGATAAGAGAAGATGCAATGTGGCTTTGGGCCCAGAGAAGCACATCAGCATAGTGTGGCTCTTGTATAGTCCAGTAGGTCTCAGGCAGACAGAGAAATGGCTCCACCCACAGCAGGAGTGATTCAAAGCCTATCAGAGGCCTCCCAGGCATTAGCCATGTCGGGTCAACAGACCTTAGAAGGAAAAGGCAGATGAGTGAATCCAAAGAGTGTGTGTGTGAGCTTGTAAGAAGCAGGCCTTCCTATCCCCTCCCCAACAACTCACATACACACCCAGAAATGGGGGACTGGTACCCTAAAATAGCAGTGGAAGCAGAGCATGAGAAAAGCAGTATTCCCATAGAAAGGACCCCACTATTAATATACACACAGTGTCAACAAAAAAATGACCAGGAACATCTGCACACTCTGCAGGCAATCAGCTCCCTTCAATACAAGACAAGAAAATTTAGATATTGAAAACAGTGGCCTTTGCCTTTCATTTCACACTGCAACCAACACAAGCTTGTCTTGGTTGGTGAGGATGGAGAAAACAAGGCTTGTTATCCTACAGAAATGTAGGCAGAATGATCCATGCTCTGACATTCCTATCAGTCTCCCTGGCATATTTATTTCAAAAACATTCTGCCACCCTCCAGTGTCTCATTTTACATATCAAAATCATTCACAATTTTTCCCAGTTAGGAAGAAATTAACAATACAAAAACAAATTACTAAAATCATATGAAGCTGCCCCAATCAAATGAGCTCTAAACTCAAGATTTTGATGGCACTTGATGTTCTGTGTCTGTTGGCATGTGGCTCACTCCAGGAGAGTTTTTGGTCTAATCCACAAGGACTGAATCCTGACAACTTTCACTTCATTAGAAGGTATAATCAGAAACTAAAAGGTATAATTAGGTGTGGTGGCACACGCCTGTAATGCCAGTATTTGGGAGGCTGAGGGAGGAGGATCCTTGTGAGCTCTAGGCCAGCATGTGTTAATAAGTGAGCTCAAGGCCAGCCTAAATGGCACAGCAAGACCGTCTCAAAAAGACAAAAAAAAAAAAAAAATGTTACTCACTTTCACATCAGTCAATCAAGTGGCCACTTATTTCTTGAGAAGGAGAAAAAAATCCTAGAACTGACATACTTTCCTGGAACTTCCTTCTTGTATGAAACTAAAGGAGGTAAGGAAGGAAACACCCTCCCTTCTTGGCATGGCCTGAACACAGTGTCCTCATATGCATCCCCGACCATACTATTGCAAAACAACACATTATGGAAGCAAAGCTCTAATCTGAGCAATTCTTTTCAAGATAACAATGGGCAATATAACAACCATTGGTAAATTCCTACCATCTTGTTTTGAAAGTCTATATTGTTATTGTTTTGGGGGTTTTGTTTTTGCTGTTGTCTCTTCTGCTTTTTTTCTTTTCTGTATTTTTTTTTCTCTTTAAAATAATCAGAAAAAAAAGGAAACCAAGCTCGTGCTGGGCTGGTATTGTATAATAAGCTATTTTTTAAAAAGAAACAGAGAGGAACTCAAGATGTCATTCATTCTATTCAGAAAAAAACAGTGCCCCCAGCTATCTTCGGTTTCTTTAAATCTGTAACATCTTTTACATTCTGTCTGGTTAAGGCATGATAAATTACATTTTATGGAAGTCTGAGAAGTAAGTTTCTTTAGGAATTTAGATTTGTTCTTTCAGATCTTAAACTTGGTATTTATTATAGTTCCTAATACTTCTTAGGATTACAGGTAGGCATCAGAATTGTTTCTGTAGCTTTAAAAATGTACAGCTCTGGGTTGGCATAGTTGCTGCAGGCCTGTAGTCCCAGCACCCTGGGAGGTTGAGGTGGGGAGACTGCATTTCAGTCCCAGAAGTTTAGCAATTTAGTGAGACTAAGCAATTTTGCCTCTAGCTCAAAACACAAAACAAAACAAAAAAACCTGGGGATTGTAGCTTGACACAAGACCCTGAGTCCAATTCCCTAGTGCCCCCCCAGAAAAAGAAAAGAAAAGGAAAAGAAAAAAAAACCATATAAGCCAGGTTCTGTCTCCCCCTCTGTATGCAGAGCGCATGTGCTTATAGTTCGGAGATTTTCCTGGATCTGGAGGGTACCCAAGGTTAAGAGTTCCTGCATATATGTTAACAAGAAGCTTTTAAGACTAGAAATACAGGTTTAATAAAAATCCTTGGTGCCATATATTTTAGAAATTCTGTTTTGGAGTTGTGCATGCAGTTCAGTGGTAGAGCACATGCCTAGTATATGCAAGCCCCTGAGTTCTAACCCTAACAAACTAGAAAGAAAAAGAAAAGAAATCTGCTTCACTAGTCAATAACAAGCAGAAATAACTAAAAAAGGAGCAGCTCCTCATTTTTCCCAGTCCTGTGAGCTCCCAGACCTGGGGCAGCCCTGTTCTGCATTCTTTGTCCCATTCCCCCAAATTATGATTTAATTATCTGGAGTTGTAGCCTAGCTATCAAAGAAATGTTAAGTCCCTTTGTTGATACTAATGTATAGCCAAGGATGAAAACCACAGCTTTTAATTAGAGATATAAAAACAGAATCATCCAATGGGATGTTCTTTTTTAAAATTCATGCATAATCAAATCCCAGCCCTAAAGATCCTAATTCAGTTCATATAGGTGCTGTGCTTGGCACTATTTTTAAAGCACCCTGTTGTGTTTTATATGTTGTAACCATCGAGAAAAATGGACAGAAATATTATAGAGGCATAAATTCAAACACTGCCTGATCAAATAAATTAATATACTGATTATCATATTTGATATGTTACTTATTTATAAATTAACAAATTTGTACTTTCCAGAGCATTTAACTTTTCTTCACAAATATTTAAATGTAAATTTTTTGAGAAAATTATTGATAGATAATTTTCACTTATAGGAAAAAAATTAAACTTCCTAAGCATAATGCCAAAGGCTGAACCAAAAAAAACCCCAAAAAAAGAAAGAAAAAGATTGAAAGAAAAGAAAGAAAGAAAAAAAGAAAGAAAGAAAGACTGATAGCCAGAAATATAGCAAAATTTAAAATTCTCTATATCAAAAACACCATGGTAAAATTATAAGACAAATGATAACTGAAATATACGACACAGCTATGACAGCCAAAGTTTAACTCCTTTAATATTTATAGAACACATAAGTCAGTAACACATTTTTTTAAAAAAGAAAGGCTATAACAACAGGAAACTAAATAAGGAATATAAACATAAATATATTATAATTAAAAATACAAATGGCCAGCAAAATTATGGGAAAATGTTAAACACAACTGCCTCAAAAGGCAAACCATGAAAGTAAGAAGGTATTATTTGCCAATGCAGTTGGCAAAGATAAAACAGAATAAATTACAAGGTTGGGGAGAAACCAGCGTTTTCTTAGGCTGACATCTAGAAGGTAAATTAGCACACTCTTTAGAGAGACTGATCAGGCTACACAGATCAAAAACCTTAAAATCATGTATAGACTTTGAGCCAAAAACTCTGCACCCAGGCATTTAAGGAAGGAAATAATCTTGCTGCTGAGGTCCCTGCAGCCCTTGATCTGAGCCTCTGGGTATTAAAGAGCCGACACAGAAGGGATTGGCCCAGGGCCCCTGTGAGCAGATTTATTTGAAAGTCATGCCCTGCCAGCATCATACCTGGCACCTCTCGCTGATATGACAGTGGAAACTACCTCCTTTGCAGAGTGCTGAGGTTTCCACTCAAGCGGCCTGTTGGCCTCATTGCCTGCAAGCCGTCTCTGACTGTGCAGATAGCCCTAACGCAGCCAATGCATTCTCCTCACCCCACAGCGTTCCTGCAACCCCCTTCCAACCCCTTCTGTGTTTCTCTGCGAGTGCAGCCAGTCCATAATAGTTCCTTTCTTCTGGCAGCAGTTGCCAGAGAGTCTGGGCATGAGCAGCAGCTCTAGGTCTTTTGAGGACACTCTGCAGTCATCCTCCTGATATCATTGGGCTCTCAGCCAGTGCCAGTTAACTCTCTCCGTCCCCAACTTCTGTTCTACTAGTCACCGTACTAAGGGATTTCTGACTCCCATACTCAATACAGTCGCTTCAAATACAGACTTTCTACACCACGCATGGGCTCTATTCATGACTTTTCCCCTCCCCAACCCAGACACCATGGCCTTGCTCATTCTATATTCTTGTTCTTTTCTAACAACAGGTATTACAATGGCAAAAAACAAAAACAAAAACAAAAATATCCCAAAACCAATCCAGTTATCTAGTCATACAGATCAGCTAAATGTAGTATGATCCATTGATACAATGGGATATTATTCAATGCATAAAAATGATGCAGTCACAGACGATGTAATAACAAGATTGACACTTATACAATAAGGAGAAAAGTGACAAAAGCCATTTTCTTAACTGAATACAATAAACACTGTCAATAACAAACCTCTAGTTTGTAAGTTGATGGTTGATTTCCCTATTTATTTTCTGCTAGTCTCTAATTTACAACTTTTTAATATAAGTATGGTATTTATCCGGAAAAAATAACACTAGAAATAATACAAATTTAAAGTGGCATGTTAAAAATGTTATAGTTTCTGTAGAGGTGTACACCAAGCCTGCTTGTACCCCAGAAGGTTGGGCCTACTCTACCTGCAAAGATGAATTTGCCCGGAGCAGTTTGCCTCTAGGTGGTGCAAAGCTCTGATTTTGCAGACAGCCAGGGCTTCAGCTCTGGCAGTGCCCTTGAAGCAGGTATAGCTGACAGCTCTGCATGAGGTCCTGGATGGATGGTGTTCAAACTTTTAATAACCACCCAGGAAATCTTATTTCCTAAGCCCACCCATTCACTTATACACACACCTGGGTTCCTTAAGGCCTGACCTTCCTTTGATATAGAAAGTTTTCTTCACCATATCCATCTACCAACTCTTGCAAATCCCAGACTCACCCTTTAGTGCTTTCTGACCTCCAACACCTCAGATTGTTTTTCTTCACCTAGAGCTCCATAGTATTTTACCTATGTACTCTATTATACCATTTTGTAACATGATATCCAAGCTGGGCTACATATACTATTTAAACAAATCCTGCAGATAGGATTGAAAACCCTCCCCCTGGCCATGAACACTTTCAACTTGCTGTTTGTAGCTGCTGACCTAGGCAAGAATTAAGGCATTCCGGGAAGTGGTGTAGAAGGAAACTGAAAGGTGATCGTGATTAGAGCTCAGACAACATAATGTCTATTGTAATGGCTGGTGTAAGGGGAAGCTGTGAGTCCCCATGGGGTGGGGAACACCTAAAAGAAGTCTGGCTCTGTTAGACTCAGGGGCAAGGTCTAGGAAGAAAGGAACATGGTAGTTTCTAGTAGAGAAAAATGATCATTACTTGGAATCATTAAAGCTCATGCAATCTTTTGGTACAGTACATTCTGAGGATTAAAAAGCTGTATTTCCAAACAAAAACCATTATTCCAGTGTGGAGGACAACCTGGAAGACTCCCCTTGACCAAAGAGCAACTATCTCCATTTTAGCTAAACCTGGCCCTCTCTCCATGTACTGTTATATACAGGCCATTGCTTATCCCTTCAATTGGCTCTAAGCAATGTAAATAGGGCTGGCTTAAATGCCTATGTATAATAAGCTAAGTGCCAGTTGCTCTATCTGTGACTCGCAAAAATCATGTTTGAGGCAGGCAGGATGAAGAGCTTCCTCTGCTGTCAACCGGGATGGAGCCTTGAGATAAGAGGCTGTGACTTCTCAAGGAAGAAAACTTTACATACCAGAACTGAAGCACCACCCCAGAACAGTAGATACTACCTCAATGGTGTTGTGCAGATTGCTCTTTGTGCATATCCTTCCCTCTGCGTATTGCAGAGGTGATCTCAGGCCACCTGTCTAGCCCAGCTCTTAGCACTCACATACTTCCCACCTTTCACACAGTCACTTCTCCTTAAGCCACTCCGATGTTTACAAGTTAATAAAATCCAGGTTGGATCCTAAGTTCAGCCAAGATGGTGGTTCACTGGAAAAAGGCCTCAACCCAGGGCCCAACCCGGGTTTTATTACCTCGTGAAGCTAGATGACAGTTGCTGTTTCCCCATCCCATCACTCTATATTTGGTGCCCTGGGAAGTCATAGTCTCT
>PVJX010016611.1:0-39937 GCA_004027295.1 Dolichotis patagonum | reverse complement strand
GTATGACTACCCTTAGCACAGTTAGCCACAGTTTAACGTCAGCAAAACTAAAGGCGTCACATCTGTAATCCAAGCAATGTACATAAGGCCCTAAAGCTGTGTGCTATGATCTGCTGCAGTAGGAAAGCTAAGTTCTGACAGATTTCTAACATCTTATATTTGTGTAGACCCATAGGCTGCCAAGTCCATGTCATGCCCTCAGGAGAGAAACCTTCTCTACCAAGTAACAAAATCAAATTTCATAGATCAAAATTCCTGCTAACATATCCTATTCAAGAAATCCAAAGCTCCCAAGGAATTCTCTTTAGATACCATCAGTTTCAGTACAGATGGACTTGGCTATGTGCGTGGTGAACATAGCTATTAAATATTACTCACTCCCAAGATTTTAATAGAAGGATCACTATCTATACGAACATGGCTTTTTTCTCAACCCGCTAGAGATTCTTGAACCCACCCACTAGTAACTATTCTGAAATAGTCAAACTCCATCCACCCACAACTAGCAGAGGAGTAACAAAGTGAAGTAGGCATGAGTGGCAGTAAAAATGCTAGAAAAAAGTGGTTTTTTTTCTAAAATAGTTAGAAGAAAACTTACAACATTATATCTAAGGCAGCATCCAGGCAATTAGGAGAAGCATTCCATTCTCGTTTCCCCTCCTTCCATTTGTCACTGTTATTCTGGTGATAGAAAAATTAATGCACTTAGGCAGGAAGAGGTGCACATTTGAACATTTCAAGCTTGGAAAAAAGAAATGAAACTGTATGATGAACACCCAAGGGAATGAATAAACAACAAAAAGAAATTAATTTGTTCACAAATTACCTGTTTAGAGAATTCTAGAATCAGCAACTTGAAAGCACTTTAGTAAAAGATATGGATGGATGGATAGATCTACAGATAGACAAAGAGATAGATGTGCTTACAATTCACTCCATACTTAATATAAACCTCTACATCTACAATCAAAGACCTATAAAACAAACTTGGGGGACATCGTGTCATTACATACTTTAGCCAATGCTTGGCATGAAGTAAAACATTGGTAAATTCTCTGGAAAATGCTAAACCATGAATGAAACAGAATAATGAATATATTTGATTAAAATAGACAACTGATGACTGGGTAAGAGACAAAACAAGAACATCCATTCAATATTCAAAAATAATACTCTTTGTCTTGACTTACAAGAAGCTTTCAGTTGTAACTGTTTTTCAATGTTTTGCCAAATAAGGATGTAAAAAGAAAGCATTTATTTTCTATTGAATCCCACAGTATTAAAGCTATATTTGAGATATTTATTAAAAGCCTTCACAACAATTATTTTTGCTATTTCTGTTTACAAAATGGGGACAGAATAAAAGTAAAATTAATAAATACTTTGAATAATGTAAACTGTCATTTGAATAAAAAAGAAAATTGGTTATTTATTAAAACACACACAAAATAAAATGTACAGTGAGGACATCATTTTTTTCAGCTATTTGAGGGGAATTCTCGGTAAGCTTATAAAACATCTTGTGGTGATATTTTTAAAATAATCCATATTACAGTGTATTTATTAGTAACTTTAAAATTATATGAAGTTTAATTGGTTTAAACAAAAAAAAAACACTGTCAATTTATTTCCCTGATACATGGATCATCACTATAAATGAATGCATACATAACTTTGTCTTTATTTAGATAAACCTAATAAAATAAAATTATGTGCATTGATAGTAAATATTCTGTTATAATGGTTATTGATGAACTTTAAATTGGGATAAAGTGTCCATGTTGCAATATTTGCACTTTTTGGCATATAACACATGAGACAAATGTCATGAGGCAATTAACATCCACCATTTATTAAGTCATTAATTATTGAGGACCTATAATAAAATCATTTGGTATTATCTTATTTAAATCTTCTGAAAAGTATCATTAAGAAAGGTAATTGTGCCAGGCGTGATAACCCATGCCTGTAATCCCAGCACTCGGGAGGCTGAGGCAGGAGGATCACTGCGAGTTCGAGACCAGCCTGGACTACAAAGTGATCTCAAGGCCAGCCTGAACTGCATAGTGAGACCCTGTCTCAAAAAGACAAAAAAGAAAAAAAAGAAGAAGGATAGTTATTATCCTCATTTTGTAAGTATGTATTCGTTAAATATTGTTTACCAAATTGACATTTTACTCAGTGCTTGGAATAACTCAATGAGCTAAAAGACCAAAGATTCGCACTTTTGTGGAGTTAAATCTCTTATAATAAACAATAAGCATCATAAGTATTTTGATGAAAAATATTAAAATGTAGGAAAAACCTAAAAAATTACAGAACAGAGACGTGTGGGTGTAGCTACGCTGTAATTTTAGAGGGTGCAGTTAGGGTTGGTCTCACAGAAAACGTGAAACTGGATGCTAGACAAAAATGATGAAGGTAAATTTGCTAAATATTTCTGAGGAAATAATGCCCCAGATAATGAGAAAAACCATTGCAAAGGCCCTAAGCCAGTAATTTGCCAATCATATTTAAAGAATAGCAAGTTGAGGCTGGCAAGAAATGAGAAAGTGAGAAAAGTCTGGATAAGTAAGAGACATGATATCAAGGAAGAAACATAGGCCAGTATCTGTAGGTCATTCTAAAACTTTTGTTTTCACTCCAAGTCACATTAGTACCCTTCACAATAGAGTGATAAGTATGATATCAATAGATGTAAGGAACAGTTTTCAAATTCTGGATGAGGGTGAAGATATACAGAACAGAACTTGGTGACTTTGGATGTGCTGAGAGAGAGAAAGAGAGAGAGAGAGAGAAAGAAATGATGCATATTTACTGTTTTTTTTTCAAAAAAAGCAAAAGAAGCAGAAAATTATTATCAGTTTAAATGGGAAAACTGAAATAAAGTAGATACAGTAGGGAAAAGAGAATTTCTGTTTTAGACAAAACATGACCAAGGTTAAGGAGATGATGTCGAATGAGCCGTTAGATACCATGTTTCACATCAGCAGAGACACTCAGTTGGGAGGAGGCAGGAGTGAAATCCCAGTGATGAGCACAGACTGAAAAGTCCACCGAGAACAGAAGTGGAGGCCTTCTAACTTGAAAGGCAGAGAAGGGAAGAGAGAAACCAGCAACGGACACTGTAAAAGAGCAAGCAGTGAAATATAAATGAAACCAAGGTTCTGTGCTATCCTGAAAGCTAAGTGAAGAACATGCACCAAGGAGAAAAAAAAATGTACAAATGCTGCCCACAGGTCAAGGCAAATGAGGATAGAAAACTGACCATGGTGTAGAGTGACAACACCAAAGAATGTTCTTAGCCATGATATTTTAACAGTATGTCAAAGTATGTAACACAATGTTAAAATATGAAGACAAGGATTAGCATGTATTATGCAACTATCCTTTGTCAAGCACTGCCCTCTATATGCTTTACAAATAGTACTTCACCCCCTATCCCCATAACTCTAATTTTAGGCATTCTTTTCTCGTTGCATATCTGGAAACTAAAGTTATAGTTCAGTAACTAAGCTTTCCAGGATTACACAGTCAGTAAATGTCAAAGCCCAAACTGAAATTCAAACATGCCTTGATTCACATGTAAATTCTATTGTACCGTGATGTCTTCTGCAATCTGGAGAGGCTATATTAATACTATGAAGGTGCTAAAATTGAAATCAATTATTTTATACCTTCCTCTTAATGGTTACTTATGGTATAGAGGAAATAATCTATAGGGAATAAAAGGTAAGAAGCTAAAAACCATGAGAAGTTTTATTATCCTCTAATTTATAAAAATTCAGTACCACTTAACTGTAGGACCTAATCTATGGCTGTTTTTGATAACTTAAAAAATTGTCAGATTAATGATACTCAAACACTGTTTCCTGCATTATTGACATAATCATGGATTCCTAATCCTCAATTATGCATTCCATAAAATTTTATCAACTGACTTGTTAAATAGAGTATGTGTTGATACTTCCACAGCCCCTAGAAGAATAAAATAAACCCTTCTTTCACATCGACTAGCAATGCATTATAAACAAAACCTTTAAATACAAATGCCACATACATATCAAGATGGATTTGGTCTACTGTTTAATCATACTCCTTTTTTCTCACTATCTTGCTCAAACCAAGAGACTTTAGGAAATTTCTTATTATTTCTCTGGCTCCTTACTCTCTCCCACTTTTCAACAATATTGAGTTGCACTATGGGCAAGCACTCTCTTAGGTATGAAAGAGAGAAGTAGAGAGTTGTATAAACTGACAACAGATGTGTCACAAATAAAATCCACATACCTGAAATATTTTCCAAAAGCAACGTAGTCTTTAAACTCATTATATTCAATGGTCAGTGTCCTCATCTATACAGTTATCTTTTAATGGAATATGTTAATATTGAGCTTTAATAATGATGATGGTGGAGACAGTGGTGATGGTAGTAGCAAGGACGATGACACTGAGATCAGAACTCAGTTCTTTTTGTAAATGACTGTAACTTACTTCAGACTTTAATCGTCCCAATACAAAGTTAGAAATGGTCTCATAGAAACAGTCTTTGTAAAACATTGTTCTTAGATGTGAAGCAATTTCCGGTTACCTTTTTACATTCTCAAGATTAAACATCTGTATATGAAAATACACACTTTGGATGCTTCAATTCCTTTTTGGAGTGGTAAGAATTTAATTATAATAGCTAGATCTAGTTAACTTCTGTGATTAAACTAATGATTCAATAAAGTTAAACTCAACTCTCAATTTCCTTGGTATACTTATGTTTTTAATATGAGACTTTATCACATATATTTTCGTTATTTTGTAATCATAGGCAACAATAACATTAAAACTAAAAAGACTGGGCTTGCAGAATTTCTAAAACTAATAAAGGATGAATTTAGATCTAGTAGGAATTAATAAAGGATGAATTTAGATCTAGTAGCAATTGAAACTTAAATTCAGGAAATTGGTCATCCAAGGAATATGCTTAGAGAATAACCCCCAATTTTTTGACTATAATCTTAAGGAATTAAAGTTAATTTTAACTTTGGAAACAGGAAATAATTCTTTTTTTAACTTGCACATGTTGATGAAGTTTAAATAACTTCTGATGCACAGTCTGTTCCAATAGTCATCACTCATCTCCCATACCACCTACATAGCTCTTTTGAGTATAAAACTTAAAATAACATGAATTACCTACTATAAGGGACATAGCACTATGTACCAGAACAAAACCTCTTTATCTCAAGACTATGAGGATAAAGAGAAAAGTGCACAGCACACAAACAATGTGACGCAATCAGTAAAAAGAGAACAAATTTTTAACCCAGAACTCTGAAGTATATATAATGAACAAAATACGTGGTAAATATGTAGACACGATGTAATCTCTTTATAGGCTTGATAATTTGTATTTTAAGAGATAAAACACCTAGATCCATAAATTCAAGGGAAGTTGTATAATGGAAAAAGAGTACTGTCTTCATAGAATTATTGGTCTTTTAGAAGCACTATATTTTGTATTTCAAAAGATGCCAAGACCACAGAATAAAATGTATAAAATGTTTTAGAGCAAGTGTGGTGTTGGTAGTGAGGATTACTTCTTTAAAAAATTAAAAGCATGCACCTTCTGTTGCTTTGTCAGTAAACTGTTCCTTTTAGTTTACTATTTGCAGTAAATGTAGAGTAGGTAAAAAAAATCTGGGAGTATTTGTTGAACTGAAATGAGCTGATCTTCTAGTCAAATGTCAGATCAATTGAAGGGAAAAATAGTCCAAGTGGTTGTTTATTAAAGTGGCATTCGTTCATGAATAATTATTAGAGTTGTTGTGGAAAAATTTCATCTATCTGCAGGGGCATGTACTGAGTTCATTCCTATTCAAATTTTCTATGATTTAATGAATGGTTGCCCATTTAGAAGCAGCCACTACTTTTAAAAATTACTGGCAAAATTATGTTCTGTGTATTCAACCTGATTGAATGTCTTCACAGAAAAAAATATATAATGTATTCCTATCATTTCACTACGGCAAAAGAAAGCATTTTAAAATCTCAGCAATGACGCTTCCTTTGGATTAAGTAAGGAAATTAATATTTCCACGTTTTAAAAAAGAGAACACTTCTATGAAACTTGCAGTAAAAAATGAACTGTAGGATATCTTCTTTCTATGCTTTTAAATTTATCATATCTGAAACTAGTCTTCCCTCCTCCCACCTAACTCAAACCTCATCTAGGCAAATGCTAATGAAACACAACTTTCACTGTCTGTTCAGTACTGGTAAATCTACATTCAACTCATTCCACTACCACTCGGCTCATCAAGTGTGCACCTTCTGCCAATATATCTGCAACCGCTACATTCACTGTACAACCCAAACAATTATCTCACTATCCTTGAAATTCAGAAAACTCAGCCCACTTGCCTGTCTTACATTTCCAGGACTCTCTCTGACGCACCCCTCCCCTGCCCTGGCCAGGAAATTCTCTCCTTAATCTTGAAATCACTCACAAGGAAAACTAAAGAAAACAAGTCCTGCATAAATTCTCCACACATAGATTTTCAACACCTTCTTTTCATTTGGAAGTTCAGGGCACACAAGATATCCTCATTAGATTTATTTGACCCACTGAACTACAGCAGGACTAATTATTATGTAGATGAAACTATATTCCTTCCTGCCAAATGCCACATTTTGTGAAATAAAATTACATAGAGCAAGTTTCTTATAATCAATGATATTTGGTTTCCCTGTCTCACTGTAATGATGTTTAAGATTAAATCTTCCCTTTCTTATGGTACTACTGTAGCACAACTCGAGGACAGAGGGATACTATGAACTTGTCAGAGCTTCCAAACACCGCTTTCCATTCATTCTCCTCTGCAGAGCTATGAAGCCACATTGCTGTTGCTAACTCACAGTGGAATCCAGGAAAGTGACTTGGCCAAGCATTTTAGAAAATATGGAGAAACATCACTTATCCTTCATAAAGTATGCTAGATGGAGAAAAGGCATACAGAGAGAGACTGAGAGATTTCTGTTGAAGCTCTTCCAAGGACCACCCTGGTGGTGTCTCTGACCTTAAAATTTTTTTGAAGTATAAATTCTTATGCAGAGTTCCAACATTGAATCATTACATCTTCAAGCCTAAGGGAATGAGTTTTGGCAACAGCTATATTGTGGGACTTGTATTTTGTGTAAATCAAAAGGAAGATGCACTAATATTTAGTTCTGGCCTAAGTAAACTGCATTCTTTTGCACTTCCTCTTCAATGTTTGGACATATTCTAGCGTATTAGAACTTCAATGTGGAATCATTTCAGAGTATAGAAGAAACAATATATATTGGTTTTTTCGACATATTAGAAGTAAAGATAAAAATATTCAATAAGGGAAAGAATTTGGATTAAGCTAGCATGAGAGCATTTTTATTACTAGAAGGTTCTGTTTCATTTTCATTTACAATTGAAAATTGTTATAATTATTGGCAGTTAGCAAGACTTTGCACTTGCTAGGAATAATTCCTATTATCTTATTATTAAATGCATATTCTACTACAATGTAATATTCTTCCTCCATATGAACTTAGCATAAAATCTTTTTGGAATGTATATTTTCCTCTTGCCATTATATTATATAAATACTTTTTTTTTCTCCATTGCTTTCCTCAATTTCCTGTTCTTTTCAAAGGAATTTCCACTTTATGGTGGCTTTACTGTTGCCATCACTGTAAAGAAATAGTTTATCCAGATGTGGTGGTAAACTCTTATAATCCTAGCATGTGAGAGGCTGAGGCAGGAGGATTGCTGCAAGTTCAAAGCCAGCCTAGGCTACAAAGCAAGTTCAAGGCCAGCATGAGCTGCAAAGTGAACCACTGTCTCAAAAAGACATGTAAAAAAAGACAACAACAAAAAAGAAATAGTTTACATATTCTCAAGTGTATCCATGCAAGAATTACACTTAAACCATGACATTTTTGCTAGGGCGTGGGACAATTTACACCAATAAGCAAGGGTAGTTTGAATGGATTGGTCCCATTACAACATAGTGCCACCTGCTTTTTTCTCCTTAAGCTAAATTTTAATTCCTACCTCTGCATTTATCTATCACTGTTAGTTCTGTTTTAGAAGTAAGGAAATAAGATGGCAAATGATGACTGTTTGAGGATTACTGTAATGTAACACCCAGAAGTCCGTGGTAACTTCACAAACTTAAGAATCAAAGGTGGTCAAGTGATACAGACTCTCGATTTGTTCCCCTTCTTCCTAGAGCTTAAATCTGAATAGGCTGTACAATGTTGCTTTTGGGATGCTGGTGTAATGTTACTCCATTGGCTCCTGCCTACCAGACCTGGAGCCCTGAAACTGTAACCTGATCTTCCTATGCCCCATAAGATATCCTCTGGGAAAACTAGAATATTGACTGTCCCCTAACCATGTTCTATTTGGTCCTATCTACAATATATTTGTTTTTGTTCTCCATTGTACTCACAATGCTGTTCCTTCTCCACACCAATGCTAAGTCCAAATTCCAACATAAAACTTAGCTCCTTTAGCAAGCCACTTCCATTCCTCCCTTCCTGTACATTTGTTCTGACCCCTTCTTGAGCCTGTACTGTACTTTGCACCTCTCTTATAAGTATGCATGGTAAACTTTCTTGAATTGTAGTGATGTGTGATGTTATTATCCATACCTTGACTAAGCTCTTAGTGCCCAAACATGTGGCATCACTCATCTCTGTACACATTGCCTTCTGCACAGTGGGGGCTCTTAAATAATTATGGTGGTGGTGAAAGGTGAGGGAAGGAGGGAAGGAGGGAGGGAAGGAACGGAGGAAGGAAGGAAGGAAGGAAGGAAGGAAGGAAGGAAGGAAGGAAGGAAGGAAGGAAAGGTAGGTCAGCCATTTTTTTCTTTAGTCCATCTGTAGGCTAAAACCACCTAATATTTATCCTCTGCCCTTTATTACTCGGTTTTCCTTGGCTACTTTCCAAAATCAGAACTTTTTGTCTCAACTTACAATACTGGATATATTTTGGAGCACATAGATGTAAAACTGATCTTCTGTGTGTAAATGCCTAGCATTTGTTGGTGTAACAATTTACCGATGACCTACTACATGCGGCACCCCGAAAATCAAGACAGCCTCTTCCCCCCTGGAGCTAAACTAAAGCTTTCACTCACTTGAGAAGCGCTCACCCCCTGACAGGAGCAGCTTACTCTGTGACTGTGTTATTAAGGGCCCTGTAGGAGAATCCCGACAAGGAAAAGCAGCAGTCCCAAACCCCCAGAGACCCCTTGAATGCATTCATTCGGCTCACTGTGGAGCTGGGTGCCTCTTGCGTACCATTCAATAGTTCTGTCATGGTGAGAACAATTAGGGACTTTAACAGAGGTATTCAAAACCCAAACACTGAGAGCCAACAGATTCATTTGTTACATTCAAATTGTCTCTGTTGGCCACATGAAGCTTTGTTTACACAAAATACCTGGTTCCATTCGAAGCCTCTCTGCTTCCCATTTTTACTGCTGTGTTTATCTCCCCTGGCTGTGTCTGTTCTGAAATAAAGTTGGCGAAGAGGTTGCAAGCATCATAGTATTCATAGGCAGTGTTATTTCTCCATACAACTTTGTGAGCAGCTGCTTACTCAGGAAGTCGGCAGTGCACTGCAAGTTCCAATCTGATTGAAAGTATGTCCTTCACAACCTTCTCTCCACCTTATCATTTAAAATGGAATCCACTGAAGCTATTTTCTGACTCAGAAAAAAAAAGCTAATGACATTTATGGTTGTCTGTGTAAGCAGAATGATCCTGTGAGTGAAGAATTCTATCTCCTTAAAGTGGGATAGTGAGACTAAAAATGTTAGTGGAATCCTCTGGAAACAAGAAAAGAGCATGGCACATTAAGGCAAGGATGACCATCAAAAATGCCAAGGATTTCATGGGTGGAATGACTAGGAAAATCAGAAGAGAGGAGAAGCTCTAAAAAGCAATTCCCTGCATGAGGCAGGAGTAGCACAAAGCTAGCGAGACAAAGGATGGTATGGAAAAAGCGTGGAGGCTCATCAGTGACCTATTATCCTCACTGTCCTTTGCATTATGTCTCTGGAGGTGTAATAAGATCAGGAATGATACAATGTGCAAAAGAAAAATATAAAGTCCACACATTATGAATGAGGCAATCATAGGAGAAATCCCAAGTCCAATAAAGTGAACTGGAGGCCAACTGATGAGATATGCTAATATTAGAACAATTATATTTCTTATGCTACACTATAAAAAAAGCCTCTGGTATGTCAGGACATACTGTTAAGGGCTTAACATACCCAACTGAATGCTAGGGCTGTAGTTGAGTGGTAGAGTACTTGCTTAGCATATATGCAGTCCAGAATTCAATCTTCAGACCTGCACTAAATTATTAGGTAAAAAAAATAATAATAACCCACCTGAGTGTTTGAATCCTACCACCAAACCAGATTCTTGCATTCTAGGAGAGCCAACAGATTATTAAGTCCTTAGAAACTTCATTTGTGTGGTTCATGGTTTCTCTGTTGTCTAAAATGAGATAATGTGGCATCCTCTATTCCTACCCTATACATAATTCCATTAGATTTTTATGAAGCTACATCAATTATTCTGCCTGTATTTATAATGATTCATTTTTACTTTGGCTGCAGTAAAAACAGTATTTATATTGTACCAATGAGCTTTTACTTTAATAGTAAATGACTTTAAGTTATAATCCTTGAATCCTAAAATCTGAATCAGAGATTACCTGTGTTGGAACTTTAAATTCATATATATATTCCAACTTCATCCATTCCCAGATTCCACTCCTTTGAGCCAAATACCATTAAAATACAAACTTGCTTTTAATGTTTTATGTAAGACGAACCTGATTCAAGTTCATGCACAATGATAAGTATCTTGGCACAAGACATGTAGACCTTTATTTGGTGAGGCTTCAGTAATTATCCTCAAGGAGTCCAGAACCTGCATATACTCTAAACATTGTAGATGGAATAAATAATGCAGTGCAAAGAATGGATTTGCACCTTACTGTAACTCTGTACAATTTCATTTTAGAAGATTCAGATTGTCATAATTGTTCTTATTATGCATCTCCTTATTCAAATGATACAAGAAGAAAAACTATAATTAAATGGATTTTCAATTTTTTAAAGTAATATTTAATTTTTATTTAAATTTAAATACCAGAAAATGATGAATATAACTATAGTGTCATAATTTTATTAGATGTAAACTTTGTTTAAGGTAAAAATATATCAATTAACCTACTTCAGTCAAGAAATGAGAAGAAAAGCCACTAAGAATAATTTTGAGTATTGCAACACTGATTTATTATGATTCACATGAAGGATAAGATGCATAATTATGTGATCACAATTCACAGTCAATTTCATTTTTTCCATGAAGCCAAACTCCACACAATACCTTCACTTGGTGTTACAAAGTATAGTCTAATTTTATGCTTAAATTTATGGTGTTAAACCTGTAGCTCCTGTAGGAGCAAAGGAGCAAAAAGTATCATTTCTTGTATTATACATACATACATACACATATGTACATATCATGCCTTTGGCAGAGCTTGCAAAGAAAAAAGTTTACTTTTACTTGAAAACAGGAAAAGTAAAATTTTCAGAAGTAAAATATTGAATTGTTTTGCTTTCTCCTTTTGCTATTTCCACAGTTCACTGCCTGGCAATTTCAGACTGTACTATAGCAAAGCAACACCAGGCCACATGGTCGTCTTTTTCTGTAGCTAAAATCCTTAGGATTCTTAAATTCTTGCCGCTTGAATATTATTTCTACACAAAGGGACCAAAAAAGCATGCCAATTAAGGCTTTTTTTTCATTGTAAGCCAAAGTTCAAGGTAAGCAGCAAGGGTATATCTACTGAGCCATGTGGATGGTCTGTAATGGAATACTATGTACAGTGTAGGACACTCCAGGGTGGCATTCTCTGGGTGAAAATTAAAAGCATATTTGTAAGTCAACTAGCTGAATTTGTCAAACAAATAAGGCTGTCTACAATCCTATTATATTCTTTTCTAAATCTCCTTAAAAATAGTCTAAAGTGTTTCTATAAGACATTAAGAATACACATTTATAAATGCAATAAATCAAGAAAAGATTTTGCCATTCATAGGCATCAGTAGAGTCTGATAAATGTACATGATCAAATTCACGTGAAACAAAGAAATATTGAGGATCCTTTACAAAAAAGGAAGACACTGGGAATTTAGGAAGAAGTGATTGCTGTATAACATAAATGTTCTTTAAGTCCATGTACATTTATTTGTTTCTTACAGAACAAATTTTTCATTTTGCAATTCTCCCTTCTCCAAAATATAAAATCTTATATTCAGCCTATCTATCCAGTCACTTAAAGACATGTACAAAAGCTCACCTCACTACTATACTCGTCTCATATATAAATATAAATATGTTTTTGTTAAAATACCTGAACCTTAAGGAAATTCAGCTTTAGTAGTAACATGTGGGGGATTGCCTCCCCCTAAAGAACATTAGTAATTATTGCAACTAGAAAATTCAAAACAGAATTGGTATCTTTGTGTTGTCATTTCCTCTATTATACTGTCCTTGCTATTCCAACCCATCATGTATTTGCTAATGAAATGATAGCTGAGAGAAGCTTTGTGGTCAACTGACCCAATTCAAGTGGTAGCATCAGGTTTATTTATGTGCATTTGTGTACTCTTAGTACCAAAAACAGAATCTCCTTAGTACTCAGAGCCATTTAAAAAGTGTTATCTTAAAACATTCTCACATATAAGTCTTAGTTACCACTCCTTAAATGTTATTCAAAAGCAACTATTTTGTAATTACTTGAAACAATTGTATTCTCATGAGTACTCCTGAGAGAAAAAACTGAGAAGCGAAAGTCAGTACAGAATTACCTAGCAGCTAACTGTACTTGGTAATAGATGTGTCTATAAAGATTCACAATTAGTGCATGAAAAAGCTTTCCTAAATTCATGTGACTCGAGGGAATCCTTAATAATATTAATTTCATATATTTCTAAGGTACGCCGTGGTGGTAAGTACACAGACAAATGTCATTCTCTTTCTGTAGAGGAAAATGTAACTCTTCTACTATTTTAATGAATCTCCGGACCTGAGACACCAACTGTCTTGTCACAGGTCACAAGGATAGCAACTAACAGACCCCTAAGTACAATTCTGACTCAGCCCAAAATTCTCTAGTGCCTTGACATCTCAAAGAGCTGGACTCCTTCCAGTTTGAGATTCCTGATATGTCTAATGTAAAGAGAATTGGACGTTAATACTAAAAATGCTTTCATGACCTTATCTCTAACTACCCAAATGGCGCCATTATAATTATGCTTTGTAACTTTAGCATCACCAGAAAACTTGCTACTTGTAAACCTTCCTAATCAGCACTTCTTTGGTTGCCACAAATTATAAAATAGTCAGCTTTATAAAACATGAGATTTATCAAACACCAAAGATCCTATCTGTTGTCAGACAAAAGTATATGGTAAATACTGCAGTTTATAACAGACCAAAAGATTTGAAATATAATTCTTCAATTAATCTTTAAAGTTCAGCTGTTTCCAAAAGTATTTTCTCTATTACTAATTTAAAAATAACACAGATTTGTTCATAGACATTGCAAACATAATAAAAATTCCATTTAAAATTTTCTCTAGTTGCAGGTATACTGTGATTACTTATCTACTAAATCTCCTGACTTTTCTGAAGCAACTGGTCAGGAAACAAAATTAGCAGCTTCCATATTGATAAATGCTATTTTTCCCTTTTTTTCCAAATATTTTCTAATCTAACTGCATGACTTGGGCTGACAAAATAGGAATAAAATAGAAGAATACTACTATATCTTACATTATTCATTGTCTTCATAGTTGAAAGTTTACCTATTAAGTGAAGCTTTTTATTATTGATTTGTAGGATACTTAAGAAAAATGCCATAACCTGCCTTGCTTGGTTACATAATCCTCTTCCTGAAGAAAGTAACAGGTTATAAGGAGCCATAAAATGATAAAATGACTGAAACTATCTTTCTTAATATGAGTACATGCAGGCTTCAAGTAAAAGGTTTTATATATATATATGTATATATATATATTTATATTTATATATATATATATATACATACATGTATTTCATTATCATGATCAGTTTCTTTTTGTACAGACTGTTTTTCCTTTATTTTCTGGTATTGTTTCCATCTCTTAGTGAGCTTTGAAAACCTCCACAGTATGCCCTGTTTGGTAACATATGCATGGCTTAAATCAGAAAACAACAGAGGAAGTCATTTATAAAATATTCAAATTAAAAACACAGGGAAAATCATTGCAGACTATATTTCTGCACATTGTTGAAGACTAACAGCCTGGAAGCAGCTGTAGTGTTACCCTGACCCCTGAAGGAAGGAATCAGGAGTTAAACTTCACATTCAATTTCCTACACAATATGAACACCCAACCTCCAAATCCACTGGCACAGGGTATCAATGTTTGGGCATGTCCTGCAGAAATAAGAAATTCACCTCAAATATCAGACCTCAACATTTCACTCCACAATCCCACCATTCTGATTTGAGAAGAACAAATCTTTTCAAAGTTACTTAGTGGGCATCTGGATCCTGCACTGAACTACACAGGATTCAGGAAATGGATTATGTGAAATAAAAGAAAAACAGGTAGAATCATCTCATCTCACTGACAGAAAAGTCATTTAGTCTTCTTTGTAAAATAAATGCAGTGGGAAATAAGAAGCAGCACAAGATGATAAGAGTTAACTGGACAGGGTTAAAATGTCAGCAGCTTCATCCTTTGATGAATATATGATCTATTGAGAAATAGACAGATCCTACAAGAGTCAAAAACCAAGAGAAGCTGATGTACACCTGCTTTTTAAAAAAACACAGTTCAAATAAAACATGAAGAAGGAATGACATTTCCTTCTGCAGTATTCTTTCGCCTGTACAATGAACACAGTACATTTATCTAATCTCATGGTAAAAGTCTCTGGGACTGCAACATTTTTATAAGGTTTTCAGTAAATAAAACTTGAAAATGTATTACCCTTTATTTCTGGGGTTTGCATTAATGATGTATTCGATGCCATTCTTTTTCTTAATTTTACAGAATATCATTACCTTTAAAGGTTTTTACTTTTCTTTTCCCAGAGGGTTAAAATGGCCCAGAAAGAGGTTGTCATGGCAAAGATAAAGGTACAAAGCACTCATTTCTGACATGCAGTGGAAATAATCATCATTTTTTCATGAGGGAACCACCAGACTAAAATCTGCAACAAGCTTTACCACAAAAAAATGCAACAGAGCACACTAAATAGTCATTCCCTACACAATCTTCATTTCAATGGGTTTAACTTTCCACTCAGTTGGGGTCACATATTTCAATCATAAGAAAAAGAACTATGACCTTGGTTGGACTCATCAGCCCCAATTACTCAATGGGGCATTTGTGAAACACTGCAGACACATTTGGACTCTCCACGGGTGTGGCTAAAATTGCTCCTGTCCAGCCCTAAAGCTGACAGGATCTGCTATCCCTCAGAAACTCACTGTGAGAAAACTCATGCTAAATTCACTGAAGAGATCAAGGTTTACAGGACCCTTGGAACTAACCTCTGCCTGCTGTTCTCCTTTGTAAGCTATTGCAAACCTTCAAAAGTTAACAGGGTGATAGAGTCTCTCTCTATACAATCATTTCATCTCACTATCGTTGACTGAAGCTCACTGATGTAATGAAGTTACATAATCACCGATTATGCACGACTTCCATCCATCTTCCTACATATTCACATATCTTCTCCCCTCCCCTCGGGATCAATCTACCAGGTGAGATTTATAACACATGTAAATGCTCCATTCTCTCATCACAGGTACTGAATATGAGACTTTAGCATTGCAGTACAGTGCACTGAACCACGTCATCAAGATCGATTTTTTTATCCCATTTCCAGGACAGAATATACTTAAGCATCCTTAGTGTTCTAGCCTCTAACTTTTTACCAAAAGGGTAAAATAGTAGATAAGGCATATCTTCAACTTAAGATTAAAGGAAGTATGTAATTGCCTGCCTTTCCAAAGCTGGCTGCATTGCAATAAAAGGATCCTCTCTGCTTCCAGACCTTCGACTTCCTTGCACGTGGGTCGCAGCTTCAGCTATTTAGGGTATTGGGTAAATAATTATATTATTGGACAATTGAACTTGAGAAAGAAAGGACTACGGTCATATTTAAGACAATGTTGCCGTACTTGTCTCTATTTTGTCATCATTTTCAGCTTTTTCATTTCTTTTCTTTTCTTTTTTACACTCCAAGTTATAATCCAATAGATAGAAAAGTAGTCTGGGCACTTAATAACCTCCAATAACCACAACCTAGTGAACAATTAACAATGATTATCACCTTAAAGTTTAGGAACTTGACAAGTGGGATGTCCCTGGTCCCATTGCGGCTGTGAAATGCAGCAGAATGCTGCACTGAGTTGAAAGCATATTTTTTAAATGAATATAGAGTAGCTCATTTCATTTTAACTGAGGTTCTTCACTGAGTGTTCCTTTTCCTGCTGTTACCCCTCCAGAACGCAGGGTCCCCAAATATTGCATCTAAACAAAGAATGTTTACCCAGAATTAATTCAAGACACCCTGCCACATCAAAATAATTGGAGGTGGTGAGTGATGCTTTTGATTTATTTTCAATTAAACTCAGAATTCAGGCACACATACATCCACACACGCACATGCACACACACCAACACACCCAACTGCAGTTATTCCTTTTGGTGCCAATAACGGCCACATCACAGCCATCAGTGCGATGCAGCAATCATCCAAGTCACCCATTCCTATTCCAAACGCCCAAGTTTGCTCATGCCACTGATGGGTTTGCATATATAAAATGACCTTACCCACAACTGTCTTCCAAATTATTCTCCTCTGGATATTAGTCGGTAAGGTAATTGCTGGTCATCACAATGCGTATTCAGAAAAATCCACGTTTTATTCCTGGGCTCTTTTTCTTGTTTTTGCTAGCAATTAATATCGTGAACAAGATACCCATTCACAAATGCCAAGTTCACCATAAAAGCAGATAATTCCATACAGATCTTCCCTTACAAGACTGTCTCCAGTTAGTTCTCAAAGTGCCCGATTGTTTGGTGAAGATACAATCCAGGTGCAGAGCAGGGGGAAAAAGACTGGGAGAGAAACAGAAGAAGCAGATAGAAAAGGTGAGACTGAGAGAGGAAAGCACAGAAAAAAGCAGGTAAATAATTTTTTAAGAAAAAAAAAGGAAGGAAAAAGGCTGACAAGTGAGGAAGTCTGTGAGCTCTACGGCAAGAATCGGAGTCTTGCTTGCAAATCTTCTGGGTACATGTAGCCTTTCAATTTCGCCTGGTCCCCAAGCAAAATTTCCAGATCCGGGATGCAGCCATAAGAAAGAATCCTATGTATATTTCACAAGTATCCCGCAATAACAGATCCGACGGGTTTTCCTTGTACAGTACTGGTATGTGAAAGCACACAACCCCTGCTGTTTGGGAAGGTGTCTCCTGGGTCCTAGCTCTCTTCCATAGCCCCCAAAAATGATTTTTCAAAAGAAGGAGGGGGAGGCAGCTTTTCGTTTGTCTTGAATGATACTAATCCTGAGCGAAAACGACAAGCAAACCACGAATAGCAAGAGATCTTGATTTATAGCCACAATCCACTCAAAATATCCCAGGGAAGAAGGAGCAAAAACAAGAAAGAGAAACTGCAATGCATAAATGATTCCAGTGTTTCTACAAGATCGGTTCATTTGATTGAATGCATTCTCTGGTTTGCTGCAAGTCATAAAGAGGATAGTATTACTGCCACCCAATGGATATTTTAGTACTAGCCAATCCACAGCCAGCCACCGCTTTGCGAGTTTTAGTTTTCAGAAGACGGAAGAGAACGGAGGGTTGCCTGGGAATCTTTTGGACAGTAGCCTGGGAGATCTCCAACAATGGGAATCTGTCCTTCCAGGCACAAGTGGACTGACAAATCTGGATGCTTACCTAACCTTGCGTTAGCCGCCCTAGAGTTAGGGTTCCATTTCTCTAGGAAGCAGAATGGTACAGAGAGCGATGCCTAGACTGACTATCATAATAACCTTTCCGTTTCTTCTCTTTGAAGCGGATTTATTATTGCGCGCGATCTCTCTCTCTCTCTCTCTCTCTCTCTCTCTGTCCCTCTCTCTCTCCCTTTCTTCTGTTTCCCTCTCTCTGTATCACTTTAAGACAGATTTCGAAAGGGAGGGACTTGATTTCAGAGGGCTGTTCCAAATCTCCGGAGGCAAAGTGTTACTTGTTTCTCCCAGGCAGTTTTGCAAAGCGCTTTAGTTTCCATTGGTATGTAAACTGTGAGTCCTTTAGGCGCTAACCCTCCCTGCAACCGCTCATTCTGTTTGGGAAGCAGCAAAATACTTCCGAAGAAAGTGGAGCTTGGGAGAATAGCGCTCTTGGAAAGCTCCCTGGGAGCGGGATGAGGGACTGGGCTGTGGAGCCGGGCACGGGGGATCCAGTAAGATCCTCCTCCCAGCCACCGCGTATGACTTCCCTACGGAACAGTTCGCCATGGGTTTCTGAAATGGGTTTGTGATGAAGAAAAAAGGGGAAAGTGGGTTCTTGTAAATAGGATGTTTGCTCAGTTTAAGGTCCTTGTCCATTTACCTTGGATTGCATAATAAGTATTGTGAGTCTGTGTGTCTCCAACTTTAATGTATGCAAATCACCTGGATACCTTGTTAAAATGCAGATTCTGAGTCAGTCCTTCCCAGAGAGACTTGTCTTTCTTATGCTGCTCTGAGGACCAGAACAACGCTGTCATGGGACTTGGGGCCACAGTTGGAGTTTCAATACCCTAGGGGAGTGTTAATGTTTACATTGCAGCCACAGTGTTAGGTTGTGACCCTGGAGAGGCAGTGCGGTCGCATCCCTCTCTAGTCCTCACTTTTTAACTTTTCCCACACACCACCTGTAGTTAGCATTCTTGGAAACCTTAACCCACTTTACAATGTATCCCATGAGCTTTTATAAGAGAAGGTTTAACAGGATAAACCAAAAATAGAAAAATAAATAAGCAAAGCAGCCTTGGCCCTAGAGAACAATATAAATTTAATATAGGAAGTAAAACACATGTTGAAGATAAAGGAAATACTTGCAAAAAATAGGTAAAATGTAAACTAAGTTAAAGCAAGCTAAACTAAGTGCACAGGTGCAAATAAAGGGTTGGAGACTGGGAACAGGGAAATCTGTATTTTGAAGGAGTGAACATTTGATTGAACTTTCTACTCCAAGGAGAGGGAAGATGTGGTGAAAGTGTGTAAAGGCAAGTCTCTGAGGTTTTTTTTCTGAAAGGAACTTACCCAGGTTAACCTCTTGTATGCCAGTCCTTCTTATCCCCTTCCTCTTTCTCCACATATCATACATTTCAGAGTAATCTGAGGACCAGAGGCAAACAGCAAAGTATCCTTACCCTCCTTCATGGTGAGTGAACCACATTTTCTACACCTTCCATCACACTCCTTTTGCCAACTAACTAAAGTGAAGATCTATACCTCAAGCAACCTGGAGGGTTAATAGATTTAGTTGCTCTGAGAGAAATTTAGAAGCAAAAATCCTGGACCATAGGCTCAAATTTTAGACGTGACTCAAAATTCAAGTCTCAAGTATCTGTAATTACCCATGGGAATCAATTTTTCTTCATCTCTGTTTCTTTGTCTATAGAATGAGAGTTAAAATGAACCAGTTACCAAGATGTAGACCAGTTCAACAGAGGGCAAAATTGAAGTCCTGTATTTGCAATGATTCTGCAAGTCAATTTGTTACTCTACACAGAGCACAAGTTGGAATTACTGCCTTGACCTAGGCTACAGAGAGCATCGAGAAGCATTGAGAAGTACCATAAACACACAGAGAACATTTGACCATTTCATTCTTATTGAAAAAGATGCTTTAAAACACATTCTCTTTGGATCCAGGAAGGTATGCGTTTATTTGAATCAGAGGTGAAGCATTGTCTATTCCTGGATCCTACAGAGCCAACTGTGGGCCTCGCTGTTTGTTGCCATGGGATCCTCTTTGTGCGAACTGTCTTGAACTGTGTGGGAACATTTTCCTCTTGCCTCCCTTCAGTTTTCTCTCTAACTCTTCTGAAGATAGGTGTCAGAACAAAATGTAGCTGCATTATTGCCAATTAAGACTAACAGCAGCTGCAAGGTGCATCTAATTAAGAATTTTAATTACTTTACTGAATTCTCATTTGCAGATGTTTAGAGCATTAAACAATGTATTGTGATTTTATTTTAAAATATGAATAAAGCTGACCTCCCTTCAAAAATGAGTGGGGGTGCAGGACTCAATGAAGGGTGGAAAAACAAAGGCTTTGATATGGGAAGTATACAGGTTGACACATTGAGAATATATGACATTTTATTCAGGATAAGGCAACATGCATATCAATATATATGATTCTTTATTTACTAGAGGGAAAGGCAAAAAAATCTCAAGGCACTGAAAAAATTAATATTTTACTACTCACGTAGAAATCTTGTGTGTTACATAGTTCTTCTCAGATATTTTGTTTCTTTCTTTGCCAGTAACAGGATAGTTAACAGCATGTTTGGTGCTGCAGTGTGGGGATTGTAGGCTGTAATGCAAAGCATTATGGGGTTTGTAGTAAAAACTGGCTGCAGATCAGTCTAATCTTACAGCTTTTCTCAGTTGAAGAAACTGTTGCTTTATTTTATGGTAACATGAAGAGTGTCAAGATATTCCACATCAGATTAATGAAACAAAGTTTGTGCATTGGGAATATGAAATTAGATTTTAGAATAATATTCTGACTGAGAGGGGAAAAAAAACCACAATAGTATCTTTTTATAAGCCACAAAGTAACATGAGTAAGCTAGTTCTTAACAGTACTGCATTATAAATGAGGTTTTTAAATATCTCATTCATTGTTTTAGTTGTAAAAAATGAGGAACTACTATATGAAAATTGGTGTTTAAGAAAGAGAGTTGTGAACACAGGAAATAAACTCAAATTCTTATTGCTTCTACCTCTGTTGGTAGCCTAAGTTTAATTTTCCACACTTTGTATCATTCCTCAGTGAAGTAAGGGAAGCTTTGAATTAACCTACCTTTGAGGGGTTTTGTTAGACAAAATCATGCTGACTATTCAGAGTATCTTCTCCTTTTAACGAAATCCTTAATGAGAGAATATACTTAATGCTAGAAAATGTAACCAGAGTGGGGTTGTTTCATGCAATTTACAAGTAATTAATTATGGAAAAGTATAAGTTAAGAAAATAAATTCACATCATTTTTGTATGCAGATGCTTCTGGGAACATAAATACCTAATTTACAGAAGTTTTGATTTAACTCGGTTGACAATTTATTTCAAAGTTCATTAAACATTTTCTGTATGATAGGAATTCAAAGTCTATCTCTTAGTAATGCTGTATGAAATCAGCCCCTTTTGTTAGGAAAGCTAAAAACATCACTTCAAAGTCTCTCCCATCTGTGAATGCCCCCATTA
Organism: Dolichotis patagonum; assembly: GCA_004027295.1. Lineage (NCBI taxonomy): Eukaryota > Metazoa > Chordata > Mammalia > Rodentia > Caviidae > Dolichotis > Dolichotis patagonum. The sequence goes on along the minus strand of PVJX010016611.1, from coordinate 18,331 downwards.
TTACGCTAAGTTACTTAGTTTTTTTATAAGTAAGGCTGCTTCCTTTTCTTTTTCTCTCCTTAAAGGGGCCTCCATCCACAAAAAGGCTGTGCAAAGGCAAACTTATTACAGACATGAATAAATGCAAAATCAAATACCCTTCATTTTCAGGTCTTTTACCAGCAACTTTCATTTGAACCCACCACCATATAAACTCAAATGAAGTACAAAGACTTGAGCATTTCAGCAAAATTCCACCTAAAAGTTCAGGAATAATAAAGAATGGTTTGAAAAAGCAAACAGCAACAGGAAAGAAAAATGCCATGCCTGCTTTTCTTTCAGATTTCTAAGTTTCGAATTATAAAAATGTACAAATATATAACTTCTTGAATGCAGTTTACATTATTGTTCATACTGTGAATATTTCTTTTATGGTCATAAAAATAAAAGCAATGCCCCAAATGAAACACTATGTACATAAGCGATGCAAATGCATCCCCGGTGGAAAGCCGGCTGGCTGCTGGTGGGAGGGTATATTTATACAGTGCCTTTCATTTGGAAGGTTCCCAAAATGATTTGCAAACTGTATATAGAGGAATTGCTCACCATGGAAATTCACCCACTTCCAGGAGAGAATGCAGAAGTCATTCCATGCTGACAACCAGTTTAAATAAAACCACAGAACAATATTTCAGGTGAGTGAAATATTAAAAACAGAATTGATTTGGGAAATATGCACTGACAACCCACTATGTGCCTAGGCATGGCTTGAAGCACTAAGGGCATCACTGTGGATATATCTTGTCAGTTTTCCTGTTGTAGTAAACCTTATCTTTTATTGAAATCTGACTGGAACTTCTGAGTTAAAAGCCTTATTTCCTGGTAAATTTCTGAGCGCTGCATACAATCCCACTGAAATAGAACAGTTGCTACTTCTTGTGTGTATTTATATCAAGCTTCATAATATCAAGGACACATGACCTATGGCAATACTTTCCACTTTAAATTGCACAAAAGCGTAGCTTTAGATATGAGGGTTGAAGCAGGTAAAATGACAGTAACATTCACTGCACCGAAGGATTTGGGATGTGGTAGGGCAGAAGTCATTCTCTCCTACGTTCTGGAAAAAATGAAATGATATCTACATAAATATAACGAAGATTGCTTCTTTTGAAAGGGTTCAGGGCACCTCATGGTAATTAAGATATAAAATACTTTTGTTAAAGAAGAGAACAATGTGAGCTAATGTTTCAGGGTATAAAATATGGAATCAAGTTTTGGTGTGTCCTAAATTAACTAGATAATTAATATTTTTCAAGTGGAACCAGAAGTGAGTCTCACTAAAGTTCAGGCTCTTGTGCGTTCAAAACCATTGCCCCCTTCTCTGAACTTTACTTCACAATTCCAGAACCTGGATCCTCTTGAACAATTGCACTCAGGCTACTGGCTCTGTGCCTTCTGCCTTTGATGAGCAGGAAAAACCTGGAGTATAAAACCTCCTCCATGCCAGCGTGGTGGCACTTGCCTATAATCCCAGCCATTGAGAGGCTGAGGCAGGAAAATTGCCACAATTTGGAGGCCAGGCTAGTCTACATAGTGAATTCAAGGCCAGCCTGAACTACATAGCAAGACCTTGCTTCAAAAAGCCACCAAAACACCTCCACAAAAAAATAAAAATTAATCGTTAAAAAATACAAATTAAAGAATAAACCCTCTTCCACTTTAACCAATGACTAACTGATTCAGGAATATGAAACCCTGGCTCTTTTTGCCATAGTTCAAAAAAAAAACCTCCGTGGTGCAATCTACATTCGAGCTTTCTTGGGTGGATTGAGCTGAGGTCAGGTTTGAGCTTGTAGTCACAACCTTGCTTGATTTTTTTTGAAACTCAGTGGTGGATAATAAGAAAAAATCATAGGAGTTTTAAATCTGGCTTTTGAATTTTCAACCTGTGTAACCAGATACAGTAATATTTGTTCATTTACTCATTTATCTGTTATTTATCAACTACATACAATGCACCAGAGAGTATGGACTGGTAAGAGAGCCCTTGTCCTTAAGTATCACCCAACTAGCATTAGAGAAACCCATAAAAAGCACATGTGATATATAATGTGATAAGGACTACAAGAAATATTTGAATTCTGCCTGTAAGAATCAGGAAAGACTGGATAGAGAAGGTATTTTTAAGGATCTTGACAGATACCAAACTTTTGTTGTGCCTAAAGGAGAATAGCCTTGGTTCCGGCATTAGAACTCAAAAATGTTTAAAATCATAGTATCAATTTTCGAAAGGAAATCTAGGGTCAACTTTGAATAATTTATCATAGGCAGAGAAAATTGAGTCTCATTTAACCAAATGAAAATTATTTAAGCTTGCACAACTAGGAAGTGGTAGGAGTTCTCTTCTGCAATGATTTAGCCATGTTGCCTGTCAGCTTTTCTTTTTAAGAAAGTCCAGAACATAATGGAGATACTTGCTTTAGTATGATCTAGTTTGAATCTTGGCCTGTTGGTGTCTCGCCATGAGAAAATGCCTCACCTTTTCTCATTTTCAATGTGTTTTGAAAAGAAGTGAAGTTAATAGGATGACTTTCCTTTGGGGTGGTTGTAGCATATGTACCCAGCAGAATGCCGAGGACATGGGAAGTGTTTGAGAGAGGCATGCTTGAACACTTCATTTTAAATGTTTTCATTTCTTTTCCTGTCAAGACAGTGTTATTTACACTGGCATATATGCAGTCCCTTGATGTTAATCATTATTCATGTTTTGTTTTTATTTTTGTTATACTAAGTTACACAATTGAAAACAACCAAACATTGTAGTGAAATGGTTTTTATTTTTGTTGTCGTTGTTGCTGCTGCCGTTATTTTAGATAAGCTGTTGTTTTTAGTTAGGACAAATCTGATTACAACACATAAGCTTATTGACAAATCATCTCAGGATCAGTGTAATGTGTTCAGTACAACCAAGTAGGTAAGTCTGCTCTGCCTAACCAGGCAGTTATAATAATAACAAATATGAAATGTGTATTTGCAAGTTAAAAAGCCTGTTTTAAACACATCACAAATGAGGATAACCATGTGGCAAACAAACTGTGAAAAGATGGATGACATCATTATACTTAACAGTGATATCAATTAAAACAACAATGTAACATCCTGACACAATTACTAGAACGTTTATAATGAAATCACAGAGCATAGTAAATACAGGTAAAGAATTGAAATAACTTGAATTCATGTCTATTCATAGCAGAAATAAATTGCTTCAGCAATCTTGGGAGACTTTTGAGCACTGCTTCTTAAATGTAGACATATGAATAACCTGTGATACCTGCAATCCAATTCTTGGCTATAGACTCAATACAGATCTAATTAACCAAAAGCATGTTTCAGAAGATTCATGGCAGCTCATTTAAAAGAGCTCCAATTTATCCAGGCACAATGACACACTCTTCTAACCCCTAGGAGGCCGAGGCAGTGGGACTGCAAATTCAAGCCCAGATTGCCAGGTTAGTAACTTAGTGAAACTTTGTCTAGACATAAATTATTAAAAAGGGATAAAAAGGTAGCTCAGTGAAAAGAGTTCAATCTCTAGTACAGCAAAATTGTAAAAAACAAAAAACAAAACAAAATCAATTTGGAAACTACTCAAAAGCTTATCAGCAGTACAGTTAATGAATACATTGTATCTCCATGCTGTGGAATACCATAAGAAAATGAGAACTATATATCTATAACTATTCCATCCCACAAATATAATGTTGAGAAAAATAAGGTAGAATCACAGAATATATACTGCAAGACTTTACTTAAACAGGCGAGACAGCAAAACTTATCAAACCACACTGTAAGACATATGGATATGGGTTAACTGTATTACCAGGACATAAGATATAAGAACACCAGGAAGACTGACTATCAGCAAGGATAAGAAAGGGCTTCTAGAGGCTGTAATGCTCTTCTGCTTTTGTGATTTGGGCTGTTTGTTATCTTGGTGTATTCATACTGTGAAGATTCACTAAACTGTGTTTATATTGTATTTATATATGTATTTCATGTTTCAATAAAAAGTTTTTGAAAAAGAAACATGTTTTAAGACTAGAAGAGTCTCACATCAATGATATATGGTTAAAAGTAATCAATAAAAATAATATAATGCAGGCAGATAGAATAATAAATCATGGGCGATTTTCTTTCTGTAAAGTGAACAAGAATGGCTCACATTATGTTAACGTGTCTGCAAGAAATAAAGGAAGTTTTCGTTTTGAAACATAATTAACTTAGTATAATTTAATATAGAAATGGAATCATGTCTTGGACTTTTTAGTGTCAACCAAAGCTCAATTCTTTTAAAGATACTAGCCAGCTATTATTTAGTATTTACTATGTGTCAGGTATTCTTGAAGGCATGTGGTATGTGCTAACTCATTAACCTACAAATTAAATAGGTAATATTTTTATGGACAATTTACATATGAGAAAACAAAGGCTTGCTCAATGTTTCACAGTGACAAAGTGGAAAATTGTACCTGCGTTTAATTTCCACCCTTATCTTCTGTTCTTAGTGTTTGAATATTTTTCTAAGATACATTTAGCTAAAGACATCTACTTATATTTGGCTTGTGTGTTGCCTTATTGAATTGCAATTCCTAGTATGTCAAGCTGCACGCTAAACCGTTAGTAGCAGTTCAACAATATTTCTAATGCACTGTTTTCCCTAGCAGAACCTGTAACTCTTGGTTATAATTATCTCTATGTTCTGTTTATCTTTTTCCTATAGGAGCAAAGTAGATTATTATGCTTCTGTTGAATCAAGAGAAACATGTCGAAATTATAGCTTTCAGGGCAAAAATGTTAATATTTAAACTTTCTAAACAGCTAAGAATAGTGTGATGAAGGATGTGTTAACATATATATATATGTGTGTGTGTGTGTGTATGACTATGACTTTCTGAATTAATTTTTACCCCATGAAAAACATCTTTTAGTAAACCACATAGGAGTTCACAAGGAGACTTCTGTAGTGGATGTGTACGTGTGTGTGTGTGTGTGCTTATCAGATATTAGAAAAATATTTTTCCAGAATGAAATCATAGTATAGCAAACACTAGGTACTAGAGGGAGATTTTTAATAACACAATACAGATGATAACTTTAAAAGTGGGTTTTGTTATCATAAATACCTTTTTAACAGAGGAAATGCTACCTGTACTTTTAATTTTGCTTGTAAAAAAAGTTTCCCAGGTTTTTTGCATCCAGATAGGGCCATGGTTGAGTGTAGCCAGAATGTTTACATCTTCCAGAGGATATCTAGTTGTTTACCCTCTGTATTTTTTTCTCCTGTATGTTTCCTTCATCAGGATAGTTCTTAAAAAAGGGTTATAAATGGTAGTCATAGGATTATAGGACCCTAATTCATAAGTCCTTGCTCAGAGGGGTGCTAGCCAGTACCACTAGCCTTAGTCTTTGTGTAAGAAGTAAACTTTCATTATGTTAAGTCTCAGAAAATTGATGTTCATTTTCTAATACAGTAGCGATTAGATGATCTGAATTTATAACTTGAATCTATCACCTATCAAAGCTGCAGAAAAAAAGTTTCTATTCCATTCCTTTTTGCATTTCAAGTATATAAGACCATCTTGATCAGTAATATTAGATACAATTTGTTTTATTTAAGAATTTATTCATTAGTTTATGGGGCTATAAATGCTTTAGAAAACACCACCCAAAATAAAAGCATGCATCTTGATAATTACCCATATGAAACATATGGTATGTACTCTTTCAATCTGTCCATCTGCTCTCTGCATCTAAAGAAACCATCGTCCGAATCCCACATGCCTTTACCATTTGACGTCTTCTTTATATAATTCTATTGCACCTATAGTTATGCCCAAAATATATAAAAATTTTAATTCAATTGTGTAGATTGTTTTAATTTAATATCAGTTTCTGATCTGGGGAAAATGTGGTAAGTATACTTTTTAGTCTCCCACCAAACACATTAAAGCCTGAACAGAATACATGGAGCAAATATTTGAAAACCATTTATGGTAAACAGTAGAACACAAATAAGGAATGTGCATGACACTTTGAAGTACCACTGATTTTGCATGAAATTTACCTTTGTTTTCTTCATTTTGATATCTCTCAACTTGAAATCAGTATAATTAGAAAGTTGGAAAAGAGCCCTGTAATTCAGCCAGAGAACCTTCTGCTTCTAATGCAAGGACAAGGAAAAGAACTCCTAATGCTTAGAAGAAGCATAAATATTGTCCCTCAACTTTTCAGATTTTCCATTCTCCTTGCCTCAATCTCTAGGAAACCCTGTGGCAGTGGTTGAGGTAATGGTTGCCTTTACTGAAACATGCATGAGAGAAAACTCCAAGGGAAGATTCTTCCTCTTGGGTCTATGGAGCCTCGGCTCCAAAGGATTGGGCAAATTGTGTCACTTGTTTTATTTGGCTTTCCTCATTTCACTTGAACCAAGACATGAATCTAATAACAGTGATGCACACCAAAGCACACCAGTCAGTATAAGGTAAGTAGAACTCCCAGTTTCTGGCCCGAGGACCAAAAAGGGAGGAGGAAGATTACAATAGAAAAATATCAGGGAAGGGGCTGGAAATGTGGCTCAGTGGAAGAATACATGCTCTAGGGCTTGGCTTGGATTCTCAATTTTAAGAAAAATAATAAAAGAAAGAAAAATACAAAGGAAATGGATCCCACAAAGGATCATGCTGGGTTACATATGTGGAACTCTGATTCTAATTAATATTATGTTTCTCTGTGGTTATAGCCCCCATATCAATCATAGTATATTTTGCTGACCTAACTATCTTTTTCTTATTTCTGCCAGTCTATAGATTCCCGTCTACTTTCTTTGGATTGACTGACTGATTGATTGATTTTGAGACAGAGTCTTGCTATGTCATTCAGGCTGGCCTTGAACTCATTTATGTAGCCTAGGCTGGTCTTGAACTCATGGCAATCTTCCTGCCTTCACCTCACCATTACTGGAATTACAGGCATGCACCACCATACCTGGTTGTTTTGGATTTATTCTATCAATCATATTTTAACCATTTAAGATAGATACTTAAGTTTTAAAGACTTTTTCCTTTAATATTAGTATTTGTGGGTATCAATCACCCTCAGATCACGTTCATATATTTTGTAGTTTCTAATATCTGGTGTTTTCACTGTCATTTTTGCCTGTTAGTTCAAAATTTCACTTTTTTTTTTCTTTAAGAGTTAGTTGATGATATACATGTATCTATGTGTGTGCATTAAATTTCTATTTTTACTTTAAGAATTTTTTCTAACACAACTATCTTATGGCTGGACATGAGGTCTGAAATTTTTGAGAATCTTATTGTCCAATAAATGAAATATTAATAAATGTTCCACATGTACATGAGGCAGCTGTATATAGTCCTTTGTGAATGCGTACATAATTATATAGGGGCCTCTGTCTGTCCCCACCCTCCATTAAAAGTCAGATTGCTAACTGTATTACTTCTATATCTTTGCTAAGTTGTTTATTGTATAGTTGTGAGTAATCAAGAGAGATATATTAAATTTCCACACTTTGATAGGTTTATTATTAGCATGTTGTGGTTTTTTGGTGTATACATTTTAAGGCTGTGATTACTTGGTGAATTGAAGCTTTTTAAGTCATGACTCTCTCTCCCTAATTTTTTTGTGTGAAAGTCTACTTTATAGTACATCATACCTATCAGCATTGTTTTGATGAAGGTTTCGTACTAGGTCTTATTTTTTTCTGTACTTTTACTTTCAATTTGTGTGTGTGTGTGTGTGTGCGCATGCTCACATGAGCTAGAGACTGGATTCAGGGCATTAAATATGTCAAACTAATTCCACCACTGATTAAAACCCCAGGTGCTACACTCAGCTTTTCTATGTCCAAATGCTTTAAGTGATTCATGTAATTGAAATCTGGATCTGGGCTTTTATCTAATTTATAAATCAGTGTCTGTAAACTAATATTTTTGTATTTGTTGTAATTTTTGGTATCTTTGTTATTGTTGCTATCATCATAATTTCTTATTTCAGTGAATCTATTTTTTTCTGCACTTCTTTTTACTCTTATCTTTTAATTTAAGGTATGTATTACTATGTATAAAGAAAGGCTTCTTTCTTCCTTTATTTCCCCTCTTTCCACCACCCATCAAGTTGATCAATCACCTATCCTAGTTTTTAATTAAAATGTGGTTTTAAGGAATAGAAACATCAAAAATACCTAGGAACTCACCAGAATTGCAGAACTTTGGGTCTTGTTTCAGATCTACTGAGTAAAAAATTACAGGTAAACAAGAACTCAGGTATTCATAGGCATAATGAACTGTAAGAGTAATGGAAGTAGATTGCACATTCTTGGGTCTTATGAATGTATTTGCTCGTTCTCTTTAATTTGTATTACTTTTACATTATAATGACCATTAGTAAGATGTTTGTTTGACCACCTTTACTTAAGACATCTCTTACAGCAACTCCAGATTTCTTTCCTTTCATTAAGTACTTTTATCTAAGAGTGTTGTAAATATATCTTTGTGGAGCAAAGCTTTTGAAACATTTTATGACTCATAATATTTTTATCATGTCCTCTTATTTGAATGTGATTTTGTTCAATATATACTATTTTCAAAATTGATTTCTCTTCTGTCCTTTGAAAAGGCCCATTTGTACTCAGTGTTGAAAGTCTGATGTCAATCTGACCCTTTTCTTCTACAAGATATGATTGAAATATACTGTGAATGTTTGAATTTTTAAAAAAGACAGCCAAAAACACATTGCCATTAACTCTCCCTTAACACACCCCTTTTCACTAAGAACACACTTATTCCATTATTCTTGCCATTTTCTGAAGCAGTTCTGAGTCATACTTTGTGTCTTTTAGGAGGAATGATCAAAAATACAGTGAGTGCTGCACACGATGCAGTCCAATATAAAGGCAGCCTCTTTAAAACATTACAGTGTGTCCTCGTCTATCTTATTAACTGCATGTGGCACTGTGTGACTTGAGTCTGTCCTGAAAGCCAAAATGCCCATGAAAAGTGAACGTTGATAATCCACTCGTGAGGTAGAGACAGCCATGATAGCACAACTGAAAACACTCCCAAAAGAGAACTTCCAGTCTTGCTTCAGAAAGTGGCAAGAAAAATGGGATAAGTGTGTTCAAAGCAAGAGGGAAATTTCAGTTGGTCCTTAGGATTTGGGTGTATTTGCTTTGCCTTTTGTCTTGAGATCTGGCCTACAGCAGGAGGTGTTTGTCTCCTCCAAGGCTGCAGGTTATCTGGTCTTTTGCACTGGCTCCTTTGAGGGCCAGGCCTCCTCTGACTGCCTATAATATTTTTAACTAACTCAGCTGCCTGTAACTCTAGCTTTGATTTGCGTTTCTTCCATCCTTCAGACAGAAGGTGCTCTAGAAGACCCTCTCAGCTTTGGTATTTAGAGGATGAAGGTGAAGAATGAATACCAGAAATTTAGTTCTGTCTTAATTTTCTCAAGGCTCCAATAGCACAGGGCTTCTAAGTGGCTTTGATTTTACTCTTGTGGACTGCAAAATATGTGACACAAATAACTCCATCCAAACCCTTATGCTAAATAAACGTCTTGACCAGGCTTTGTCATAGCTGCTTGCTGCCTAACACTGTGTCTCTGCTAAGACTGGGGCCCCATATTTTAAGTCTGGAAAAGGCAAGCAACACCTTAGTATAGGCCTTTGACTTTTCTTTCTTAGAGTATTGGAACTGTTTTTTTTAATTCAAATGAAAAACTTATCATTTTAATACTTTTTCTGTTCCTTTAAGATATGAATGTACCTTTCATACTCTGGAGTTTTTGTTTGTTTGCTTGTTTGTTTTTGTTTTGCTTGGCTTTTTGAGACAGTGTTTCACTATACAGTTCAGGTTGAATTTGAACTCATTTTGTAGTCCAGGGTAGCCTGGAACTCGAGACAATTCTCCTGCCTCAGCCTCCCAGGTTCTGGGATTACAGGTGTGCAACACCACACCTGTCTGGAGTTTCTTTCTTAAAGAACCTAGAGAATTCTTTGAAATGCAGTCATCATAGCTACAGTGTAGCTCTGTAGAAAAGGTTGCACTTAGTTTATCTTATGCCCTGTGTCCAAACCATTGCGCCTTATACAAACGACAAACAAAAAAATGAATCATCAGGAAAAAGTCCCTGTCTTCTAATGTTGTAGCTTAAATGTCTTAAATGTACCTTAGCAGGAGCCAGGATCTAAAAATTTATTGACCAAACTCTTTGCTGCTTTTTGTAATTTTGTACTCCTCTGACTGTGCTCTAGCTGCTTGCTTTTCTTCTTCTGACTTCTTCATTCCTCTTTAAAATGCTCAGCGTCTTCTGAGCAAACTGAAATTTACCTCAGCTCTTTCCTATTTTTGCAGGAGTTACTGAATAAAATCTGGTTTTGCCGCTTTTGACTAACTTCTGTTTCTGCTTATCTTTGGTAAGACCTCAACCCAGCTCCTGAATTGTAAAAAATGTGTGGAAGGCTCAAGACAAGAGCCAAAGAAGAATCATGACGAGTGAGGTCAAACCCTGACTCTTCTGTCCCCAATAATACCAGTAAAAAAAAAAAATCTCCCTTTATGCCACAAAAGGCTGTCATGCTTTTCTCCTTCTCTTCCCATGCTCTTCTTTCTTCCACATTTCGCACTAGCATCCTTCTCAGGTCAGTTCTTTGGGGAGCTAGCAGGAGTACCCCATCATATTTTGCTAAAGTCAGAAACCTCATGAAAGTAAAATTTTCGCCTCTCTCTCTTCTCTCTGGAGTCCCAACCTCTTCTTTCAATATCTGTAAATCTTGCTTCCTTCAAAATAGTTTTCTACTTTTTCTGTCTAAAGGCCATCAAACCTTCAACTGTCGTTTAACTCTTATCTGAAAATAGCTCTCCGCTCCTATCCAAGACACCGTACAAGGATATATAAAATACAGGCCACTGGCTCCACATAAGTGAGTTTTAAGAGAAAGACAGAAATTCTTAGCAAAAACCATTTATTAGTCCACCAAATTTATAATCATTCCTCCTCCTACACTGGAGCAAACCTCATCATGTGGCATTTCCAAGCATAATTCTGAAGCTTGCTTTCTAAAATTTGACTTCTTGCCAGGCATGGTGGAGCACACCAGTAATCAGGAGGCTGAGGCCAAAGGACCATGATGAGTTTGGGCCAGCCTGGGCTACAAAATGAGTTCAAGATCAGGCTGAACTGTATAGCAAAACGCTTTCTCAAGAAGAGAATTTTTTAAAGTAAAATCTTCATTTTATTTGTCTTCACTTATCAAAGTGTTTGTAGCCCATGCAAGTGACTATTGCATTCACCTCCCTGCAGTCAAGTAAGAGGAAACATACTGCTGATTCTTCTCTTTTGGAGTACTAACCATCTCTCCCATGCTTGTTATTTATTATTCATTCACGTAATTACTCTAGGTAAAGAAGTCATTGTGTTACAGGCAGGTAAGTTCGATAGAAATTAATATGCAATTAGAGAAGGACTAAGTTGTCAAAAAAGAAGACAAAATAAAGATATCAGAACTGTACCTAGAGATACATCTGAAAAGACACAGCAAAGATAAAGATGCAATGGCCAGACCTACATGCCTCCCTAAGGGATAAGCAGTAAATTGGAATTATAGTATCATTAGAACCTCCTGGTTCAGGAAGTTCAGCTAGGCATCAGTCACCCCAGGTAGGTGACCAGACCACCTGGACCCATCACTTCCCCAAAATGTCTTTGTTTATTCCCTGTACCTTTGTTATGTAACTTGCTTCCAAATTGGATTCATATGAGCTAGGCAGTTACACCTGTAATCCTATAGGTTGATTATAGTTTGACCCACCCTGTACCCACATTGTGACTTTGTGGTATAACTTGCCCCTAAGACATGGCCTCAGTGGCCACCCACTTCAACCCACTTCCAGGTGCCCTCTTTTCAGGACAAGAAGGAAAGCAGATGAAGAACAGAGGCACATAGAAAAGTCTTAAATAAAGGCAAAAAGACAAGAAATTTGTCTAAAAAGCATTGAAAAGATCAACAAGGGACAAGATGTTGTGGTGCACACCTGTAATTCCAGCACTCTGGAGGCCCCGTCAGGAGAGTTGTCATGAGTTGGAGACCAACCAGGGCTCTGTAGTGAGTTCAAGGCCAGCCTTGTTGAGACTCCAACTCAGCACCCCGCTCCCACCCCCCACAGAAATCTACAAAGTTTTGGCCACAAGAAATAGCATTTGCCTAACATGTACAAAGCCTCAGGTTTGATCACAGCAGCACATGCATGCACACAAAGATTTGTGCAAACTCCTCCCCTTTTACACAGTTTGAGACATATATCCATTAGATACATGGCTATTTGTGGGGGTGAGAAAAGGTCTCCTCATGTTGTTGGGGTTGGTCTTGAACTTACTATGTAGCCCACACTGCGCTTGAACTTCTCAAGAATCTCTTGACTCAATCTGCTCAGTGATGGGATTATAGGCATATACCACCATGCCTAGGTAGATACACCATAGTTTTATAACAACATCTTCAGGTAATAGCCTTGACATAGGGTGAAATTTTTTGAGATAAAGGATGCAAGTTGGAAATCTTCATTTATCACAACTATACTCTCTTAATCAAGAACTAGACAAAGACAGATTGTCTCCAGATACATGGAGATTATTCTTCCTTTACATGGACTATATAATCTTTTGAGACTTAGCTTACCTTAGGTATTTTTAATAAAAAAGATTCGTCACTGAGAAAAACCACCGTGAAACTCAGTCTCTTCATCTGCAAAATGGGCATAATTAAGAACATCTGCCTCATTGAGTTTTGGGGAGGATTGAAAGCAAAGCATTTAGCACAGTGCATGGCATAATGTTCAGTGCACAGTGAATGTTTAACATTCATAATGAATTTTAAATTATGCACATTGGCTTGCAAACACAAAAGTTTTCTCCAGAGAATACAAGAAACTGATGAGGTCAGTTGCATGGGGAGAGAAGCTAGATTACTAGGGAGAGGATGTGGGAGGCAGATATTTCACACTGTATAATCTTTCATATCTTTGAAATTTAAAACCGTGTAAATGTATTGCACATGCAATGAAGCATTGAATTAGTAAATACATAAACTAAAATGAAAGGCATTCTGCTTATTCCCAGTTTAAGCTTAGAAGTCTCTCATGAAATTCACCTAAGCTTTGTGCATTTGCTGGGAAGCCCATCAATAAACATTATTAATTAAGAGGCTGGCATATGGTGAATGAAGCATGGTCCTTTCTTCCAAAGACAATGTACTCCACTTATCAAGGTATTAAAATACACAAAGAACAAGGACAATACAAAACAAGACTATTTAGAAATAAGATGTGTTGAATGTAGTCACATGCTTGAAAGTTTAGGGACCATAGAGCACTGACATACAAAGAGCATGTTTGTGAGAGGTTCTGCAGTTTAAACTGAATTTTGAATAATGAGGAAGTTTCGTTATTGTTGTTGGACAGAGAAAGTTTTCTGATAAAAGATGGGGAATAATGAGATAGAAAACTAATGAGGTATAATCCAAGTCATTAGGCAAAGCATCCCCTAAAACTAGGTTTCCTGATTCAAATAAGGATGATGATAAGCAAAAAGAAGACAAAGCACAGACAAAATTGCAAGTTGCACTTTGCTCTTCACTTGTATTCTTTTCTTTCTCCAGTATCCACACAGAATGCCTGGAGGAGGGGCCATCCTATTTTCAAAGACATGTAGTACTATGGAGCTAGAATTGGAGATATAAAGGAGCTTTGTTTGTTCATTTCTTAACCAACTATGCTCTCTTTGGATTGCTTGTTGTCAAACATTTGTTATAGGAGAAAAAATGAATTCTAACATTATTAGATCATTATAGCCTGGTTTCTATTGCATGCAGTAAAACACAATATAAACTAATATAGCTACATCATTATTAATAAATTCTGCATTAAAAAAAATTAGCTTTCCACATTCTTTACATGGAGAGTTGCCCCCCCCCAAATACAAGACATTCAGTTACATTTTAATTTCAGATAAATGATGAAAAATTGCTCTAGTATAAATGTATCTCATGAACTATTTCAATGTATTTATACTGCAAATCTACTGTTTACCTGAAATACAAATGTTAACTGGCTATCTTGCATTTTGCTTGTGAAGTATAACATTATTTAGATGCTATTGAAAAAGACACCTGTTCAGAGCTAGACATGCCTACCAGCATGAGGGGCTTGGATACAATGCCCACTCCCCTGCCTGACAAAAGAAGTTTCTTTGAATAAGTTAAAGAGGAAGAATGGCTATGTAATTAGTAATGCCTGTCACAAAAAGAAGTAGGATTACGCTTTTGGTACTCAGAGAAGAAAATCTGTTAAGATGAAAATAATGTGCATCCTTCTCTAAGATTATTCACCTAATTCTCTTTTAATTTATAGTATTTTAGTCAGATTTTTCTTATAAAAGAACATTAGTGGTTCTACCATATTAATACTTAATATTTTTAGCCCATTTACTTCTTTCCCTAATCATACATTTTTTCTTTACTATCTTAACTTTTCTTACTACATGTTTGCAGTACATAATGATTACATTCACTATAAGGAATTGATACACACACATAACATGTTTCAATTATTCCCTCTTTCCTTCAGTCCCCTTTTATTTTGCCATCAATGGGTTTATTTACTTACTTTAAAAGACTTTATAAAGTTAATTATATGTATATATATATAGCCATTAAAAAACAGATATATATATATATATATATATATATATATATATATATATATCCATTGTACTACTATCATTTGTGGTATATAGCACTGACCACAGTGTAGATAAAATTTTAAAACCTATTTTTTCTTTATAGTAATCTTAAAAACATTTACCATATCACTGCTTGGTCTAAACCAAGTGACTAAATATTCCATCAGACAAGTATCTATAGGTTAACCTTTCCCAATATTTGTTATATTTCACTAATTTAAAATGAATTTTGTCTTAATTTTAATATTAAATAATGATAGGCCACATGTTTGTCACTATTGTTTTATTTTGTAGGGTGCAGTTTTCAATTATATATAAAAAACTGTGTAGCCTATTTGGAGTTACTTGGTCAAATAATAGGAGTATTTTTAGTCTTGATATGTATTTTTAGTTTTAATAGTTCCTTCTTCCAGGGTTAGCCTTTAGCAAAATTACAAAATTGGGTGACTTTAGATTGTCTCTGTTTCTGTAACCTTGTGTTTCACAGATCATTTATTTTTGGTGTATCCCAAATTCCTTCCCAATTTTTAGTATCCTGTGCTTCTCTGCTCCTTTCTACCATTTATAACCTGCTTTCAAAATATGGATCTAATTTCATTCATTGATGTCACTTTAAAATTAAGTCAATATTTCTTGGCTTCCAGGGATGATTTGTAGAGAAAATGTACCTTAGTTAGAGACTCAGGTTAAATATCAGGTCTATCACTTAGTCGCTTTTTGACTTGAATGAGTGCTTTACATCGCTATGCCTGGTTTGCTCACCAGTAAAATGAATATGTTAGCACTTTCATGTCAGGGTTGGTATGAGGTTAAACTTAGATAATTATGTACAGATTTTAACACACTGCCAAGCCAATAGTAAACATTTGAAATATTCCAGATACTGTTAACCGTAAATATCATCTTTCACTTTAACCTCATTTATAATCATGAAATGAAAACATTATTCCCTCCTACAGAAAATTCAGCTGGTGATCTCAGTCTGACTATTACACAATATCTTACATCAAATAAGTATTCAAAATATGCTTAATAAAATTTCCCCCCTACAATCTATTAAATAATTCTCTATAATGTCCTTGAATACAGTCAACTAGTTCTGTGCAAAATGTGGCCACCCATGCCAGGTTGAAGTCCTTTAAACTTTTAATATTCCATAAAAATATGTTTAAAAAATGAAAAAGTATGGTAAACTATTTCCACTGCAAGATAAAATGAGAATTAAAAAGTGGTGACACTGCCATGTCTGCCCTGAGAGTCATTGAGACATATATTTGATATAAATTTCAAAAGATGTCTTAGGATGAATGTAACCATGAATTAACCAAGAAAAACAGTAAATACATTCATAAAAGTGATGAGTTAAAAGAAAAAGGTACTGGCAAATTCTTTCAGGTATTGACAAAATTAATCATGACTAAAATAATCATCAACTACTTCCATCTTTTGCTTCTTTTGAAGAACTGAGACTCTGGCTTTACTCACATGCTTCTTCAAAATCAATAGTATGAAACATTAACATGCAGAAATTAAGTCAATTTCAGGAACATTAATAGTTCCCTCAACAACTCTTTAGGGTCAATATATATCTCTAAGTCAAGCCACTCTCTTTTAAAAAGGCAGTAAGGCAAGAGAGAAAAAAAAATCCAGGTAACATTAATGCTTTTGACTTATATATTTTGAAGGTGATTGTACCCCGGGGTCTCTGCCAGCCTCAGTTCTCCATGCCCAACTTTTGCATATCAATTAAGAAAGCCAAGAATCTGCAGAGAGGTGGAGATTGTCTGAGGTAAGTTCTGGTGACCTGGGGAAAATTGGAGACCTACATTCTGGCTGTTGAGTTTCTGGGGAGCTAGCAGGATGCTGGACTGGGTCCAGCAGATTGCAGGGCCTCAGTCAACAACACTCAGTGGCCTTATTTCAGTCCAGAAGGCAAGAACCTTGCTTGAGAACTTTGGGCTCAATGGGGCTGGCCTGGAGACAGCTTACGACCAGCACTGCCAGCTGCTGAGTTCATATCCACACACCTAGGACAGGGGATTGTGCCTCCGGGGTTACTCTGGCCCCAGTTCTCCACACCCTGCTTCTGCCCCTAAGTTTAGGGGGCCAAGTACCTGCAGAGGAGCTGAGACTGCTCCAGTAGCTGAGGGTGCAGGAGATTTGCAACACACCCAGAGGAAGCTTTGGAACACCACTCAAAACAAGGAAATAAAGAAAAATGACAAAAGGAAAGACCAAAAGGCAGGCTCTAATCACCAGCAAATCCCAAGAAAGCCTGGGAGCCATGTACATAGAAGAAAATAGAAGCCATGCACCTGAAATGACTGAAATGATATCAACTTAAATAAAGAAGCAAATAGGAGAAACTATGGAGAAATTCAAGTTAGAAATAAATACCCAGGTAAAAGAAGAAATGATAAAAGTACTGAAAGAAATAGTGAACACATCTAGTGAAGACACAGATAAAAAATTAGAGGAACAAAACAAACAGATAGAATCCCTGAATGAACATTATAAGAAAGACACAGAATACATAAAGCAGATTCAAAGAGATATACAGGAAATCAAAAATTCTATTGAAAGCTGTAAAAACCTCCTCAATGAAACTTAAGATAGAATTTCAAACCTCTAAGATAGGATTGCAGCTAGTGAATAGGAAAGGAAAGATCTTTCAAAAATAACAAAGAATCAGGAAATAACAATTCAACACCTGCAAGATGATGCAAAGAAAAACAACATAAGATTAATAGGGATAAAAGAAAAAGAAAGGGACGATGATGTCAAGAGGATATTTACAGAAGTAATAGCTGAAAACTTCCCAAACATGAGAATGGAAACTGACATTTGGATTAGTGAATCATATAGAACTCCAAATAGCCATAACCAAAATAAAACTACACCCAGACACATAATAATCACTGTCCCAGAAACCCACCATAAGAACATAATACTAAAAGCTGTTAGAGAGAAAAGACAGATCACCCATAAAGGAAAACCTATCAGAATCACAGCAGACTTCTCAACACAAACAATGAAGTCAAGAAGAGCATGGAGTGAAGTATTTCAGAACCTAAAACAAAACCACTTCAAACCCAGACTGAGGTACCCTGGAAAACTGTCCTTCAAAATGGATGGAGATATAAGATACTTCCATGACAAAGAACAGCTGAAAAATTTCATGACCACAAAACCAACCCTACAAGGAATACTGAAAGATATTCTAGATAGATACACATAGAATAAACCCACCAAGCAAGGTAGACAATTAAATAGAATGGAAAGCTAAAGATACAACAGCAGAAAGATAACATGTCAACAATAAACCAATATATAACAGTTATAACCATTAATATAAATGGCCTCAATTCACCAATCAAAAGAAACAGACTGGCAGAATGGATCAACAAACAACATCCAACCATATGCTGTCTACAAGAAACCCATCTTACCCAAAAGGAAACCCATAGACTGAAAGTCAAAGCATGGAACACAGTACTTCACACAACAGTAAACCAAAAAAAAAAAGGAG
>PVJX010016610.1:0-40014 GCA_004027295.1 Dolichotis patagonum | reverse complement strand
GATCCAATATAATATGTGAAGTTTAAAAATGTATTCTGAGAGAGCAAGAATCATTCTGATTTTGATTTTCATTTATCTCCAAGAACTGCTTGTAATAGAGTAGATTCTCAAAAAACATTTATTAAGTCTTCAAAGGGAGACTCAAGAACTAGGAACTGATAGTGGAATATAAGGCAAAAAAAAAAAAATGTCCTTCACAGGCCTATTTGTGAAGTCAATCCTGCTCACACGTTGATCTTAGACTCTGGGCCTCCAGAAGTCAGATAATAAATTTCTGTTGTCTAAGCCATCCAGTTTGTGGTACTTTGTTAGGGGACCCATAGAAAACTAATATTCTGCTATATCACTGTATCTACACCTGTGACTCGATAGAGTCAGCATTCAATAAATAGTTTTTGAGTGAATGTTGAATGAATGAATAAATTGAAGAATAAATGAATATATGCTCCCCTAGGAAAGTCATCTATTTTTTTCTAGACCTCAGTGTTGTCATTTGTAAAATGACATCCACTACAGTTGAGAAGATTTATCCAGTTCTCATTTGTTAGGGGCCAGGGATTTAGCTCAGTGGCGTAAGTGCCTGCCTGGCAAGCACAAGGTCATGAGTTCAATCCCCGGTACCAAAAAAAAAAAAAAAAAAAAAAAAAAAGAATAAATGCCAGTTCTCATTTGTTCTACTACAGTCATAAAAAATAATACATATGACAGAAAAAGTAATCATATATTTTAAGTTATCTAGGAATTTTATTTACTCTAAATCTCTATTTAAAATATACAGACAGATACAGATTTTAGGAATGGTTGAAAATTTAATTTGACCTTAGTCAAATTTCCGAGGCAAATAATTTGCTGAGGTGGCTTTTAGATTTTAATCTTGTGTTTTTTTCCTCAATGAATTTATCTACTTACAGAAATCAGGTCAGTGAGACTGTGTGATTATAGGCAATATGGTTGCATTGCACCTTAAGCCCAACTCTGTAAACTCCGCATCACAGCAGAATCTTCCTCACTGAGGAAATTGGCTGTTACCGAAAAATGCACAGAAATCAAATCGGAGTAGAGTGTAAAAATTATCTCCATGGCTGGGAAGTTGTCATTACCTGAGATGGTAATAGATTTATTTGTGTGCCCTGAGACACACACATGGGCTTTGAAGAAAGATCTGGGTGAAGGGACAAGGAATAGAAATGCAGAGTCTGGTCTGGATGTGAACAGATTCATTACCCTGGATTCTATCTGAAAAATTCCATCTGGCCAGATTAAATTTAAAGGTTCAGCCTTTTAAGATGGCTTTCCAGGGCTCATTCATAGAGATGGATTCCCAGAAACCTGGTCTACTGGTGTATACCAGTATATGGAACTGATGCAGAACTCTGACTTCCTTTTCCTCTTTAGATTCCTTGCCTGTTAATAGGCTAACAGTTAGGTTCCCCACTTCTTGCTAGTAATCATTTGACTTCTTCAGTGTGGAATGTTTCTAAGTGTTCTGCTACTGAAGGTGAACATCAACCACTTAATTCTTCTTCACTGTCTAAGCTCATATTTCCTGAGATGGCTGAGTGGGGGAGATGTTTTAAGCTGAGAGTTTGGTACCTTTGGTTTCACCAACTCTTGTGTTTCTCTTGCTACCCTAACTCAGCTCATGTTCAAAAAGTATTCCATAAATATATGGAATGAAAATCATCAACGAGCAAAGCATACCTCTTGACTTTCCATCTACCTTATGGCTTGAAAATTGATATTGTCTACCTTTTGTATATTAGACCTCAAACATGATGCGATAATGTTAAAATAAAGGACCTTTGGGAAGAGACAGTGCCATGAGGGTTTACCCCTCTATGTGAGATTAATTCCTTTGCTTGACTGAGTTTCCTTGTTCCCTTTCAATGACCTGAGGATATTGCTACAAGATGTCATCTGTGGAGTAGAGAGCTTTTACCAGACACTGAAACTTCTGGCATCTTGATCTTGGACTTCCCACCCTCTAGAATTGTATGATTCAAATATCTATTGTTCATGAAAGACCTGGTGTAAGATATTTTGTTGAAGCAATCTGGATAGACTAAGATAGTGTTTCTGTCTCAGTATTGGGAATGAGTCAGTAAAAATAGTGTCATTGATGTGGGCAAGAGTGTAAATTAGCAGAGCGATGAGTCAAATAGAAAACAAATCCCCAGAACAGGGGCTATTTATATCTTGCATCTTTGGATTATGGTGAGAAGTTATAGAAACTCTTAAATGTCATCTAGTGTAACTCATGTGTGTCAAAGCTCAGGACAAGGACTCTTCTGAGCAAGAGACACTCTGACCTGAAGATCTTATGTTTTTCACGTAGTACTATATCTTTATACCGTTAGGATTACATATTAAAAAGTTAAATATATTAAAAAAGTATTCTTCCTTGCTTTTTCTCTGCTTAATTCAGGGCAAAATAATTTATAAGGGTGGGTGAATTAACCAGGATTGTAGAATTAGTGAAGCGAAAGGATTCAGAAGAGAGACCATGTCCCCTGATTCCTCATTCAGTGTTCTGTGATTACCGGATCATTAAAGCAAATTAAATCTGGTTGAGACTTCTCTAAAGTCTTAGGTACAATGGGCTGTTATGTTAGTTTATTTAGTCTAATGTTTGCCACAGTCTAATGGTATCAGCCTATACAGCAATCATTCTTATGTCTTTGAAAGGTGGAGTAATGGTCTTCATGTGAAGGTCTGAAGATGATGGATAATCCACTTTCCAAAAATATTTATGGATGCACATACAAGTGCAGGTGATTCACATAACTTCAATATGAGAATAAGACCCTAGGTATATAGGATTTTAATTATCAGTATCATGTATGAGTGTTTGTTTTTACAGTGTTTGCTATATTCCAGAAATTATTCTGTGGATTTTACATGTGGTGCATCATTTAGTTCCTGCAAAAACACTTGAGGTAGGTATCAATATTATCTCTAGTTTTCAGAAAATAGAGATTTATATGGCATGTTTATTTAATAACTCTTTTCTAAATATTGACTGTTGCCAGATAGAGATGTTTGGTATTGAGAGTAACATGGTACACACAAAAGGGCCTAGTTCTTGTTCTTCTCAAAGTGGGAATCCAGCAAAACAAAGTGAATGCATGTCCTGAAGGAAAGAGACACGGGGCACTGGTTGGGCAGTGATAATCACATAGATGGTGGGAAGGTGTAAAGAGGGAAGTCGTGCCTGAGAAGAACAGGTGAATGAGACACAAAATGCGAGGCTGCAGGGATGGAAATGGTGCCAAACCACATGTGGGAGTTAAATCGTTCACTGGAGGTTAACTACAAAAGGTGGATCCTGATCCCAAGCCAGGCCCTTCCGTCCCCAAAGTCAAACTCTGCCCATCATTGCCACAATTAGCTTCCTTTCATCGTTATGGGAATGATAACTTTGCAAAGTGCTCAACCTGTGGTCAAAGACCAGGTTTTTAAATTTTAAATCTGTTATGTTATGTTCCAATACTTGTGCTCTTATGTTTGTATGGAGAATCAACCTGCCACCCCTTTCTGAGTGCTTAAACTTGCCCTTTTGACTAAGCGAGCATTATAAAACACAGAACATATTGTGTAATAACTATGTGTTTTCTGCATCATCCCAGATATGGAAGGAGTATGCAGCTAGACTGATGCCTTAATTTAATGAAAAATAACTTCTACTCTTGTATCAGGGCTCACTTGATAAACAGCTTTAATATAAAATATATAGCATACTTATATATGATATATAAAGGGTTTAGAAAATGTATATGACTTTGAATTGCTTCACTTATCACAACTGCCTCCACCTCTAGAGTCCTGCCCCAGAGAGCTGGGGCTTTATTTCATCTTTCCAGAGCAACAGGTTGGTAAGACATGGGATTGCCAAGCCGGGGGCTGAACTCTTGCCCAGAGTGGCGAGGATAAGCACCCGGGTCCCACACGGCTCCTGTTGCAGGACCAGTTGATGCAGTTGGCGCACCACCACTGGAAGGTACACCATACACAACAGGTAGGAGCACAGTGGTAATTTCAAACTCTCTGAGAGATACAAAGCAGTAGAAACGGTTGACAGACAGAAATGGTCGGAGTCAACGGGTTAAGAAGTCCTGTTTCAAAGCTTGTGGGAGATGTCGAAAACAATGGGAAATAGATACATTTCATGTTAATAAAAATGTGCATGACAGTGTGCTTTTGAATGGGCACCAGGAGAGACTTATGGGGACAATATGTGGCCATGGTTTTTGATGCACACCATCCGAAACTGCTGATAGGGTCAGGCCGAGAGCACACATTTGTGTTTTCATGTAAAAACATTCAGAATGCAGAGTGTTCCCAACAAATACATTAATAACTTTCAACAACCTTCACTTCTGGACATGATGTAATTAATTTTTGAGTCAGGGAAGCAAGATGGTCTGTGGTTTGATATTTTCATTTGAAAGCAAATGGGAAGACAAAAGCAAACAGGCTTTTTTGGCTATGAGAAAATGAGTGACCTTCTAAGTAAGGAATTTCAACTGGAGCTTTCAACTTCAGAGGAGAGTGAAGCTGGAGAACCTTTTTGCAGCAGAAATTCAAGGTGCAGAAGGTCGGGGACGGTGGTGGTGGCGACTGTTCCTCACTGCCTTGAGCACACCCCTCGTCTCCTTTATGAACAAAACTTTGAAGGGTGCAGATGTCCCTGAAATACTTCTGAGCAGGGAAACACCACTGCTAGCAGCTTTTCTCTTTTCTTCCTTTTTTCTTTTCTTTAAACACAGGGCTGGCATGCCAGCACATGCTTGAATGCTCTCACAGTTACATATAAACTTTAAGAAGAGGCCCTCTTTCCCCCAGCCTGACTCATACCCCATGCATCATATAACCAGAGTTCGGAAAGGCTATGAAGATTTCACATGGAAATTGGAGCTATTTTGTTAGATACCGGGCATGTTAAAAGCAGGTTACGTAGTAGAGGTGAGCATTCAAAGTTAGAGGTCCACACCAGGTGGGAAGTGGCCATGCAGGCCAGTGGGAAAGCTTGTCACACTTTAGAAATTCTTTAAGATATTTAGAATATAGAAACATTGCATTGTGAGGACATAAGAGATCTGAGAGACCTGTGCTGAAGAGGCAGAGATATTAATTAGCAGTGTGAAGTCGTACAGCTCAGGAGAAGCTGGGAGGATCTGCCAGTCCCTATTTTGGACCACAAAACCAATTGAAAATCTGATAAGGACGACAAACATTTCCCCCTGAAAAACAAAACTGCATGTAATATTTCCTGTATTGTTTGGAAGGATTTATGCAGTCTGTAACTTAGCCGGTACAAATGAGGGCCAGATGAATTTTCTTCTCTACTAGTACAGGCTGTTGATTGAGCAGCTAAGTAATGTTCAGATGGCCTAATGTTTAAATTCACCCTGCTTTCCACTTACCAGCTGTTTGAGGGTTAGTAAGCACAAACTGTCTCTAAACCTCGGTTTCCTGATAGATGAATAGCTCAACAATATCACCCATTCATAGGTTTCATGAAGACACACGCTGATCATGGGTTGCACAGCTGAAATTATCATAAAGCCTAGCACATAGGAAGGATAACATCCTGTTGCTGTTTTGTTGCTTTGTTTTGTTACTTTGTTGCCCTCTCTCATTGACCTCAAGGCCTCTGTGGTTGCTTGTTGATGGGTTACTGGCAGATTTGTTCCTACTGGTTTCCCTTTTGCTTCTTCCAACCTAAAACCGTTTGCTTCTTGGCCACTTAAGGGTCTCTCCATTTCACCACATGAAAGGCACTCTGGGTTAAAACGTCTTGATGAATTTGTTGTGCAGAAATCCTTTAGGAGGAAGTGCTAGGAAAATAAGATTGCTTGAGAAGAGGGCATGGCTGTGAAGTGCTTCCTCACTGTGGTGGAGGTTAAACAGTAGAACAAGTGGAAATACCAGGTCTGGTGGCATGATTTGGAGCTCACATTAATATTTTGTGTTTTCTTGGAGGAAGGAATAGCTTGTCTTTATGTAGATTATTTTTCAAGGCCTAAACATTCAGTTTGGGATAGTTCTGCTTTTAACATCAAGTTTCGCTGATGGATAGACTCCTAGAAACTTCTAATTTCCCTCCACCCACCTCTACTCCCTTCACATCTGTCTTGAGAAACAGAAAGATAAGCTCAACAGGAGGCAGGATGTTAGGAACTGTAATCAGAGAGGGCCTGCGGCTACTGCTCTTCTTACAGCTCAAGTTGTCTGTGTTTTTGAGTGTTGGAACCACTCCTGTGGATTGGTCCGGAAAATTATGTGACAGTGAGTTCTGTCACATAATTATGTGAAACTGAGTTCTAGCTTTGTCATCTTGGTTTTTTTTTCCTCAGCTGAAGACATAGAGCCCTTGATCAAACCAGTGCATATACAGTGTCTACAATATCATACCAAATTCCTTGTCTTAGGACAGGCTGTTTCATCCTGGGTAGTGATTAGCTATAGTGGAGAATAAGAATGTGCTTTTTGGATAATGACTTCATGTTTAGAGTTAGTGGAGATGGCTGATTAGGGAATTGGACAGTGTGTATGTTGGATGAGATGGTATTTAGAGTTTTTGAAGATAATGAACTTTTACTCTAAGCTGTTAGAAATAGGGTAGAGACTTATTTTTTCTTTTTTGAATGTCCCATAAGATGATTAGTAAAGAAATCAATTAGTCTGGTGAAGTGTAAGCTCATCGCCTGTGTTATCCAGGCAAGTAAGTGACAGACTAATCATCAGTGTGTTACTAACTTCAGCAGGTTCTGCCCGAGGAAGGCCTGAACCGTGTTCCATGAGGACAAGAATCTATTCTACAAATTCCTATCTACAACTATTCTGTTCTGGGCACTGTGCTGGGTGTTAGAGATATAAGGATGACACAACCCAGCATTACATTGGATAGTGAATCTCAATTAGAATTCAAGAAATCTAAGGGACTGCACATTCTCTAAAATTTTAATGCTTTTGCTTTTGCTTCAGTAATTAACTTTTTAATAGTTTTTGCTTAATAAAAGCAAACATTTCTATAGCAATAACTCACATCTGAAAGATATATTCATAGATTAAAGATTAAGTTTCTTAGCCTGATGTCTAAGAATATGCTTACATGTCTCAGAATCTTCAGGAAGTTTACTTTCATTCAGGGTCTAGATATTATCAAAGTTTTTATGGCATAAGGGGTCTGAATTTTTGTCCACCTTAACCCCGAACATGGTTTGTGTTCTTAGCCCACACAGTCCTTTCAACCTAGTTGGCCTGAATCTTGCTCTGTAGTAAGGTGCTGAGACTAGGTGAACTCTGAACCTCTTCCAGTTTTAGTAGTTTATGTTCTGTGACTGTCTCTCTAGCTGGAATTGGAGCCTGGATGTCTTTGTGATTTCTGGTTCAGAAGCGAGAGCACCAGCTGGATATCCAATTTGTTCTAATTCTGCCTTTAGAAATGGCTCTTAGGAAAACACTAATGACGTCATTTTCCTTCTTTGGGTCTTAGGCTTTTCATTTAAAACACAGGAATGATAGCAGGAAGCAACAGCAAGAATATCAAAACCCAAATGAAAAGGGGTGATAGCATATGTTTGAAAAAGCTTTGCAAGACAGCAGCAATGTTATTATGAGGATGAATCCTGAGGTGACACCTAGCAAAGGGCCACATTTCTCTTTCTTAGGACATAGGCTATGCAGTGGCCACAACCTTTGAAGTTCATTAGTGTTACAAGTTAATGGAGGTTGGTGGTGGGCTTTCTCTACTTATTGTTGTCACCAAGGGACCCAGGCTACTATCTCCATTTAGACTCATGCTCTCATTATAACTGGAGCAAGGAGGAGGAGCTACAGTGAGCTGTGTGCTGTCTCTGCATCACATTTCATTGGCTAATACAAGTCACATGATTATGAGAGTAGTAACTCTATTTTTGACAAAAAGGAACATATCCTTCATATTTGTTAAATTATCTTCACAAATTTAGCCCTCTTAGCATACTCATTTAAAATTTAGAGATGGAAATACAAGCAGTGATAATTATAAAATACAAAATAATCAACAAGCTCTGATTGAGTTTTGGATTTGATATATGCATTTCTCAGAAGAGGAAGTTTTCCTGGAGAGGCTGAAGACAGATTAGGAGAAATCTGGCAGTTGTTGATTGGTTGCCCATAATGAAAGAGTTGGCAGGTAATTATTCTTAGGAGTGATTGTGTGCAAATGGAATGAAGCAGAATTAACTGAGGCTAAAGTTCATGAATCTCGAAAGAACATAGGTAGAGCTGTGATCAAAAGAACAAGTGGTTTATGACAGAATTTCTTAACTATGGACTCTGAAGTCAAAGTCACGTTTGTGTTTAATGTAGAGGATCCTACATGGGAAAACAGATTGTAAATGAAATAAAAGTGTTCAGATTAGGAGTGACTGGACAAATAGTAGGGAAGCCTTTGGAGAAAGTATGATGAATATTTGAATTTTCATGCCAGTTCATATAAATTGGTCCTGCCAATGGCATACTTTCCCACTTACAATCTCTGAGATTGTTGCTGTACTGTTTATTTTAACCTGCAGAGTAAAATTGTGTAAGACACATTTTTGTCAAAGTATATAATTACATGATTCATAGAAGTAACAAACTTGTTTTAATTTAGTATACTATTAGTGGTTTGGGAGAAAAGTGTCCTGAGTAGAGTAGTTTTATTGTTTCCTTGAATATAATGTTCTTAGAAAGATATCATGATTTAGAGTAAAATATTAATTTCAAAATCACTGAAAGCACATATTCATTTTTAAAAATAAAATATATTCATAAGAAAAAATATAGCCATATATGCACAGAAATATATGACCACATGAATGCTTATATGTATGTTAGCTTTGAAGTGCTAGCTGACTGGCTATGTTTGCATTGACCTCTCTTTATTTCTAAGTATTGTCCTTTATAGTGGTATATTTAGCAAACTGACTATTATACAATTAAAAGTGAAAGGAAGAGGAAAAAGTTCTTAAATGTGATATACATCTTTTGAAATGACTGTTTACAATTTGTTGGTAGCAAAAATTAGAAGGGAAAATAACTTGGTATTTCAAAAAAAATAATATGATGGTACTTAACTCTCTCAAAGACACTAGAATACAAGTAGAAATGAACTTGGTATGAAGAAGGAGCAGCACAAAAACCCTGACTCACAAGCCTACACATGCCATTTGATGTGACAGTTCATTTTATAAATCAATTTCATACTTGGGAAATGCAGTCTATACATAAATAATGTTGAAGCTATAGAAATAATACTAAGTTGCTAGTCTTTCTGGCACCATTATCTCTCTTTTGAAAGACTATGATGGGATGTTGTAGCAATAAAGAACTGGAATTAATGATTAAGAATGTTCTCCAGCTGTGTGTCTAAGGTGACTATGGCATTAGACTTCGAGTTCACCCATGGAGCCATTGTATTGACACACCAACAAAATATAGCTTCTAATAATATTTATGACCAAGAGGAACAAATTGCACCCTAGAATGGTAGAAAGCAAAGGCAAGTGAAAAAAGTCCTACAATGATAGAAAGAACGTTCAGCTGTCTTCTGCCTTCTTCTGGCTGTCTCCGGGTTGTAATCTTGGGGGAATTATATTTACTTTAAGATGCCCCATGTGTTCATGGTGCCTGGATTTGTCATGGGTCTGTCATCATCAAATGGCAATTTAATGTTTGAAAAATCTTCAGTGCTTAGAAAGACAGTGACACTTTCATGAAAAGGGGTGCAACATTTAGAATGCCAGGAAGTTCTTGCCTGGTGTGCATACCTCTGAGAGTGTGTGTATGTATGTGTGTGTGCATGTGCACACACACGTGTTCATGGCGATGATAGTAATAAATTTAGCAAAGGTGTTAAAGACGCAGAGCGACTGTAGCACTGAAAGGGTCAGGGTGATGGCTGAGGATGGGCCCTTTCTTTCCTGGAGCCTGAGAAAGCCAAGGATTATAATCTGGCAAGTTCTACACATGAATTAAGATTATTATATAACTTGTTTTCAAAACTTTCTGGTGGGGCAGGAAGGTTGCAGCTATTCATGGCCCCTCTGGCCCCTCTGGGCTTGATACCCACTGTAGTGTGGCAGGCTTGTCAGGTTGGCCAACCTTGTAGATCCTGTTGTGCATAGAATATTTTCTTCTCTCTCCACTTTTGTTGTTTACTTAGCAAAAGGCACTCCACCCTTATTGCAAGTTTTGACACTCTCTGACCCATCGGATGGCTACCGTACTTTGACTTTCAGTCACATTAAATCCTATTATAATCATTTTCTCATAAGAAATGCTCTTTAACACTTGACAAGTCGACTCCCATGGGTGTAATGCTATGCTATCAAAATAAAAAAAGAATAGAAGAATCTCATTGTCGTAACTATTGCATGTGCTTGCAAATAAGATCAGTAATAAGACTCTACCCACTTAGCACTCTATTCTGGTATCGACAGAAGAAAAAATTATCCAAAGTCACTCAAATGTGGCCTAATCAGAGGACTTAGTTCTATGATATTAAATCAATATAATACCACTTTAAAGTACTTTTTCTGGAAAAGCATTGTTTTCAGAAGCAAGGGCCAGGATGACTAATTATTACCATTACAATAATTAATGTAGAGAGGAATATTCTTCAATAATATATAGCAAGGACATACTGCATTGAAAACTTTTTTTTTGTTTGCTTTGTTTCTTTCAATGATCCTGCTGCACTGACTAAGCCATAAGCAAGTTTCAAATTTCGAGGGGAAAACAGGCATGATATTTCTACCTTTTCTGCCTTTATTATTTTTGGCCAACATTTATAAATGTACTCAGAAGCCTGTTTTTTCACATTTTCTTAATTTAGTTTGTGTTCCACATAGTTTGCTGCTACTTTGGAGTAGCCTCATTTTGAGGAACATTATCAGGATCAAAGGAGAGGAATGATTGTCTGAGGAGAGTAACAGATTTTGTCAGCAGTGTCATTTCAGTGTTAGTCACACCTGTGGTTTATTCAAACTGACACTCTTAGATCCATTTTGGGCCATAATCCCACTTTGTACATTAGGAAGTAGAAGACTGTCTCTCTAGGTAATAAGCCTGCACCACAACAATCCTTTCTATATGTAACTAGAGAGTTATTCTGCTTCTTTTATGTTTTCTCTGTGCTAGGAAATGCATAACTGAATAACTAGATATGAATGGAGTGAGAAAATTTCTATTTTCCTTTTTGAGCCACTAACTCCAACTGGTAGGCTAGTAAAATCTTAACCAGTTTGGAAATGAACCTATACCATACGCTATTTGGTTTTTTGGAGGAAGAGTAAAATTACCCGTGACTCTGGTCTTCATACACAGCAGCCAGATTTTTTGCTATAACCTGGGAGAGGTGGAGTTCTCTGCTTTCATAATGAAGCTTTGGTTGGCCCATCTTTCCAGGCAAGGGTAATGTAAACTGGAATTGGTCACAGAGGCTCTGGCAGCTGGCTTAACCTGTTTATATAAAGACGGAACACAGCCACTGATTAAGAGAGCCACCTCCTACTGGTTGGTTTGGAGTGCAGCCCAGAATTTTCCATGGAGATAGCTTTTGAAAGTTGGGTCAGCATCTCAGTGAAAGATAAGGACACACAAGAAAGCCCTTGTGGATTTTCCTGTCTTCAGAACCCCCACTGTTCAGCAAGGATCAGAATAGATATATTTGACCAATGAAATGCTTCTGCTAGGTTTATCTTCATGAGAGGATCACGCTTCCTGGAGTGATCCTCTGGACTGAGGATAAGTAGGTCAGTTTGAGCCAAGCTTAGTATTTAGCAATTTATGTAAGACCTTGACTCTAGTTCTGAGACCTTCAGGATGGACTAGTCAGTGATATGATAATTTGGTGAAAGGATATATAGGGGATATTTTTAAACCGTAGGGACAATGTTTAAATAAGGAGAGTCTTCAGTTCTAAGTTCAAATTGGGAAAGAAATTTAAGGAAAGCAAAGAAGGTGGACAAGAAGGTGAGTGGGAAAACAAGGACCTGATGAAAGAAATGCACAGAGAATCAGTGGAGAAACTAGACAGCTTCCACGATCCTTTGGATTTCACCAGCATGCAAGTATCTCCAGTGAAATCCTTCCTAAAGAAAGTAGCACTCATGCAATACTCTTGAAAGGGCAATAGTCCTGTTAAGGTGAAAATATGATCTTTAGATCATAGTTATAGATGCAAAAGAATCCTTACACTAGACTGGAATTTGATTCTATTTATTTTATTGATTTAGTAAACAAAATCTATTTCCTTGTTGAACTGTCTAGTTATGTGCTTAGAAATAAAGCTGAACACTGCAGGAATTGGGGTCTTGAATAGTGGGGTTGTGTACAACTCAAAGCAGTGATTGGAAGATGTTGCTCCCTCTAGTTTGCAACTTCTAGAGGTTAAAAAAAGAGAACACCTCACTTTTGTAAAGGGAAAAAACCCTTTGCGTAGATTATTATATAAATAAATCTTAACAAGCACTGGTGTTCTTTTTTCTTTCTTCTTCTTTTTTTTTTTACAAAGCACAAAGAGTTATTGTGTGATTTATGTGAAAAGGTTATATAACTGTACTCTGTTACTTTAAATAGTGGTTTTTTTTATTTAAACTGCCAACTTCTTCATCACCAGTGCAGGAAAAAAAATGCATATTTGCTAAGCACAAAGGTAATTTTCAAGGACTGTAATTAGCTCATGATAACTCTATCTTTTGTGATGTCTTTGCTGCTGAACTAGAAAAGAAATGGACTTTTTTTCATTGTTAAACCTAAACTGTGGCACCTGCAGCGTGTCACTTGGGTGAGAGGCAGGGAGGGGGAAAGTTGGAAGTGTTACACTGGATTGGGAAAATTACGGATGTAATAAAGTAACAGATCCTGCAACTTTCATTTGGCTTCATCTCTTCTTTTTACAAACATGACAAAGCTCCATTTCCTGGTTTCTGCAGCCCAAATGACCTTTGCTATAAATATATTAAAAGCTGTATTTAAAAACTGAAGCAAATATGCAACATGAAAGATGAAAACAATAATGAAATTATCATAAAAAAAACCAGGGGTGCAAGTCATTGTGTTTTAAAAATGGTATTAGGGACAAAACACTAGCAAGGGGAAAAAAAATAAATGAAGGAAACATTTGAGGAAGAGAAGGCAAATTTATTTCATTCCAGGAAAATCAATCATTGGGAAAATTTTTATTTCCATGAAAAATTCTATCTTTAGCAGTGGAGAGTCGATGTGATATTGTGTGTGTGTGTGTGTGTGTGTGTGTGTGTGTGTGTGTATAGTGTCACTGGATGTTTTCCTGCCATTGGTCAAGACTGCATTATGGAGGAACACAGAGGGTGAGATGAAAACATTTTCCCCAGGGTAAGAACATCTCCAGAGAAACTCTAAAGTTTCCTTCTTAGGAAAGTAGTTTGTCCTTTGCAGTGGAATGCTCTGGAGGTCATAAGTGTCAAACATCCTGGGACACAGTGGTCTGTTTCCTTCTGAGAAGAACACCCTGCCTTTGTCAGCTGAGCCCTGGGACTTGAGCTCTTGTTATTCACCCAGGATTGGACTATGACCACGTGCACAATAGAAAAGTCTATAAAGCACTGAAGTCAAGGAACTGCACTTTGGCAATGTGAATGCTGGGTGTGTTTTCTGCAGGACTGTGAGAATATTATCACCTGTTTGGTCACCAACCTGGTTGCCCAGGTGGCAGTTTGGCAAACCACCAGCAGGAACAATAGCAACCTCTTGCTACGGGCTGTGAAATATTCAGACACAGTTGTCCTCAGGCATTGCTGAACCTTTTGAGTTCGAACATTAGATTTAAATTTCAATAGGAAAAAACCCCAACTGATATGAGTCTAAAAATGAATAAATACTTTGTAGTTCAGAGTCCAGATACTCGCTGTTGGCAACAATACATGGGGAAAAAACAGTTGATTTTTTGAAGAGTGCCTTGTAACTGGCAGAAAGGCATAAGCTGGTGGAGCTGACTGTTTCAGTCTGTTATTGACAGCGATGCCATTCAATACGTTTTGCAGCTAGAATTCAGTTGTAAGCTTGGTTGTTATATCTTTAAAAGTTACACGGGCATGTGGACCTCCGTCAGGTAAAGTCTTCGGCATTTAAGGTCTCATTAAATCTTGTTGTCTGGAAGGTGTCACACACACTGTTTAATAGACCAAATAAGAAAGGACTAAAAGTTAATTTCCTAGCCAGGAAGAAGGAAGTCAATTAAAACCATACATTTAAAGAATGATCAATTTCCTTCACGGGATAACTCAAAGGAAGTGTTTTGAAAGGTGTATTTAAACTAAGCTGTAGAGTACATATCAAAGGGGAAAGAAAAGTTAAACTGTGAAAGGAGAGCCCGGAGTTAGCAGTCATAGGATAGACAATGACAGGTGCAGCCGCGTCCAAGTCCACAGCCACCTTCTCTGACTTTAGCACGTGAAGGGAGGATCTCATCAAACAGTGCGTACTTACTCAGAGACTTCCAGCCTACCTTAGGCGTCCAGCAAAGGCTGGGAAGTAGTATAAATCCCTCCATGAGCTCAGCATGAGGGTCCGGCTAAAATTAACTCCACTTGTCGACAGAAGGCTGCCAAGATGACACTCTTCTCCATTATTCTGCAAAAGAAATGCTTCTCTTTAAACCTGGGGCGGGCAAGGGGGGAGAGTAGAGACAAAAAAAGTCCTTCAAATGAATTGTGTGCCTGGTTTTATCCAAGCTGGGTCACTTGGAGAGACACCTTTTTATTTTTGTCCTTTTTATGGGCTACATTTAGACTTTGAAACAATTAGCCCTCTTTAGGCATTTTTTCAAGTCACCTGCTGTAGAAATTGCAACATTTTGTATTTTTAGATGCTGGGGTCAGGGCAAGTGCAAAAATGATGACATTTTCGGCTCTTACAAGCCATTCTTTTTTGACTTTTGCAGGACGAAACAAAGTGAGCACTGAAAAAGTTGCAGTGTTTCATGTTAACCCCTTAGGGTCAGAAGCACAAAGCGCAAATACCAGCATGTTTTAGGCTGCCAACCTTATTAGAGTAAACCCATTGAGGAAGACAAGTGTTCTTTGTTATGAAATCTCTCAAGGTCTTGAAAACTTTACAATTAGGCTCATTTATTTTCTCAATCTGCTGTTACTTAATTGTAACCATGAAAGTAAGGCAAAGAGTCTACTTTCTGATCAGTTTCTCCCCCCACCCCCATGACAATTCTAAATCGAGTGTTCTGTGAACACGTTAGCTTTCTAAAACATTTTTTAAGAAGAGGAAATGTGTGTTCTACTGGAGGACAGGACCTCCTGTCTTCTTGGTTACATGTGAAAATTCAGTGCAAGGTTCTTAGAATAAATCACCTAGGAAAGGAAAGGAGGATGGCTGGAAAGAAAGAATGGAAAAACACGCTGAGCTGCATAAACATTTTAACTTTCAGATGAATACAGGCAATCCCTCACTGGTGGTCAGCCCTTAGGAATAGCCGAAAGTACACACAAAACATCATCCTTCGGGGTTCATCCTGCCATGCTCAGAAAGGGCTGACCCCTGAACCTCCGCATGTAAAACCCGAGAACTTCCTGATCTCATCACATTTCATTCAAACACATTTGTACTGATTGTGTATTCCATGCCATATACTAGTGACGGTATTAAGAACACAGAGGTGAGCAGAAATAGACTAGACCAGGCCTCCTGGAGATTGCAGGCTAGACACAAATTAAAAATAGCCTTAAATCAAGTGCACACATCGATGTAAAATCCCAGCTTGGATAAATGTCATGAGGGAAAAGCCTATGATGCTATGAGTACAAAGCATAGACTGAACCCGTTTCCAAGGCTTAAGGTGGGTTTTCTGGAGGTAGTGAGGAACACTGACATGTGAAGGTTGACTAGGAGTTGGTTCCCTCAAGAAGGAAATGTGGAAGCTCCTAGATTAAGTAGCAAGTTTCAAGACAGCACATGAGAACGGTAGGGAGAAGGCCAGTGTGGCTGCTGAGAGCAGGCCAAGGGCAGCTGGAAACAACCGAAGAGCAGCAGGAGCCGAACAAATGGGCCTTGAGGTCCAAGTAGTCTTTTGGAAAGTCTAATTTCTCAGATCAGTGATTGGAATTGCTAAAGTAGTCAGATATAATATTTTTTTTTGAACTTTAGTGACTAATGGAAATTTAACTCACTGTGGACTCTTTAAACTTTATGCTTCCTGGATTGTTATACACTTCTGTCCATCTTATGTCCATTCTTCCTACCCACTTTTTACTGTAGCTAAACTCTCACCTTAGATGTTCCCCAACAAGAGATTATTTTAAACATTTCATTAAATAGGGATGACTTTATCTTGATGGGTTATTTATTCAACAAATATTGTTGTTTGCTTACTGTGTACTAAACACACAAGGTCCTGTGATACCATAGGGAGAACAGACACGGTCCTTGGTCTGATGGGAAATATGATCTGTCTACACAAGTGCTGTCCAATAGAAGTTTTTGCAATGATAGAAATGTACTATTGTCTAATCATGAACATTTACAATGTTGTCAGTGAACTGAAAACTGAAGTTTTAGTTTTGCTTAATTTTGACTAATTACAAAATTAATTTATGTATCCATGTGAGGTCACTGAACTGGATAATACAGATTTGTAGGGTCAGAGACACAGGCTTAGTGAGATACAGAGAAAGTAAACAGAGAGAACCTTATAAAAATAGTCCTTTCACACATCTGGACCTCAAAATAGCTATAGAGTTTCAGATTTTAATATAGAGAATATGGGGTGCGTGAAATTTATATACTCTCCCAGGAAAAAACTTACTTTTTAATAAAGCTAAATTTCACCAACAAGAATGGACAATTATTGGTTCTTCTCTGAATTGATACAGGTCCCCTTCCTATAGCCTTCATGTTAGGAAGGATCCTGCAAGGATCTCCAATACCAAACACACAAGCACTGTAAGCTTTTTGGAAGCAACAGGAGACCCTGGCACCATCTTTGTGTTGGAAATCATTATTTAATTGAACTGCACAAGAAGTTGAGCTTTTAAGGATAAATGGGTCATGTGACGATTTAAATCACAATCAAAAAAGAAAAAGCCTAGCACAAAATGTTTTGTTCTGGAAGAATAGTACCTATTTTAGAAATCAGTTCAGAGGAACTCTTTGGCTAGAACAGTTTGTATCAGAGTTATTTAAAAAGTTGTATGTTGTGTTACTGGTAGCAACGGGCTTCTAAGATGTTTTGTCGTTGAAAGTAATCATACCTAGCTCACAGCTGCTAGTTTGAGAAAGAATTAAACAAAACAAGGAAGACTTTCACCCCTATTCTAAAGAGTAATAGCAGGGGAAAACTTTCTTGGATTGAGAAGAATTGATAATGGGAGGAGGAGGGTCTCAGCATAAAGGGATGCTCGGAATATCTGTGATCAATTTGTGCTTCATCTATGTGGGGACAGGCGGTTCGAGAAAGAACAGAGGCCTTCATACTAGTGCACAAGGGCTGGAAAGGAAATTAAAGCTGCATGTGTAATTGTTTCTAGAAAGCTAATAAATGGAGAGAGGCCACATAAAGATAGAGCAAGGTGCCCCTGGGGTTAAGCCTAGGACGAATGGGGCTTCACGGTGATGGATACAGTATGGATTTTAAAAATCAAGGCTGGGAGGAAGACCAGGGCTGGTTTAAATGGTGACAAATAACACAGATTTCAGAGGAAGGCCTTTACAATAAATTTGACTTTAAGCTATTTGAAGGCTGTCCAAAATACAATGTAACTGAAATAATGAGATAATATATTTTAAATTTCATTTACCTTGGCCGTTTCTTCCCATCATTGTAATATCTGTTTAAAACAAACAGAACCTGCCTTACACTACCTGATGACAGTTTGCCTCCAGTGTATTTCCCTA
Source organism: Dolichotis patagonum (assembly GCA_004027295.1). NCBI lineage: Eukaryota > Metazoa > Chordata > Mammalia > Rodentia > Caviidae > Dolichotis > Dolichotis patagonum. The sequence continues at coordinate 22,098 of PVJX010016610.1, read as the reverse complement.
AGACATTTTTGTACTTCTATCTCAGCCGCATTATAATTCAATAAAGTCAATAAAATCTATGGCTAGCCCTGTGTGCCTCACAGAAGTGACAAACAAGATAACAAACATAAAAGTCTGTGAAGCTCTAGTGCATATGCAAATGCAAGTGATTTTATTTATTATCTGAGCGGCAGGTGACGTTCTTGGAAGTCAAATCTGGGATCCACAGCATGGAGTGATGCTGATAAGTGGTGATGTGGTTTACTCTTCCTCCTCCTGGTTGAGGGGAAGTGGACCACGAGGATAACAAACTTGTAGATTCAAGGTGCAACTTTGCTCCAGACTTGGACTCTAAATATTTCAGGGCCTGCAAGAAGAGAGGATAAGATGAGCACAACCACCAAAATCCAAATTATTATTATTATTATTATTTTTGCAGTTTAGGGAATGTCAGCATTTTAATCTTGCTACAGTTTCCACTGTGTGCATCCTGTTGGTTTCAGACACTTATATAATTTGTTGTTTGTTCACAGAGTGCCTTTAACCACAATAGAAAGAGAGCTAGCTAAGTTCCTTCTGTTCTCTGGGTCACATGATTAGTGAGTGATGCTGGGTTTTGGTTAGGTGACTTTAAGTAACTCACTTGCTCCTCTGGGGGTACAGTATTCTTCAAGTCCATCCAAAGTGTTGGGTTTCAGAATCCAGACATCAAGGATCATAGAAATAACTTATTTTATTAGGACTTTAATTCCAATAAGTAGCTGGTTTTCCTGGGCTGGAGTCATCAACTACTTTTCACAGTCTTTTTCTGTCATTGCAGGTCTCAGGAAAGAGGATGAAGCAATGGAAGGTGCTTAAAGGAAGGGAGAGGCCCTGAGGAGCTTTAGTGAGCAACACATACATTTAAGGGTTGACCAGGACAGCCTAGGGCTGAGGTATCTCAGACAAATGTTTGTCCAGAGCGTTACTAAGTTTTAAGTGTTTGAATGTTTAGGAATGCTACTAGGCAGTTTATATCTCATCTTTCTGTTTCATTAATAGTGAATAAGAAGAGCTGAATAATGTCCTTATTGATGGAATCTGGCTAAAAAGCAAAACTATGCCAATTGAATTTCCATTTCCTACTGTCTTTGGTATTGTGTTAGAAATCATTTCTATGGCTAAAGCGGCTCCAGCGTTCTCTTTTTGGAAGTGTCAGCTTTCACATGCTCAATTACCAAAACAAGTTTGTGTCATCTCAGTTCTAATTAGGTCTGCTTAAAGGGATGTTGCCCACATCAGTTTTGTTTCAAATACATATTTTTTTTCCCTAAGTATCTCAGGATTAAAATATTGTCATGGTTGCCAGAGCCCAATCCAAGAAGGCTGCATTTGTGTTTCAGGTTTTGCAGATTCTAGTTTCTTAATTCCGTATATTTCCATGATGGCTGTGCAACTTTCCACGAGGATGGAGGCTTGTGGGGACCTCACAAAGAAAGCAGAGCCTGAGAGAGCTGGGGATGTAGCTCAGTGGCACAGTGCCTGCCTGGTGAGCACAAGGCCCTGGGTTTGATTCCAGGTATCAAAATAAATAAATAAATAATAAATAAAAATAAATAAATAAATAAATAAATAAATAAATAAATATGTCTGGGAAGGAAAGTGGAGCCTGGGAGGCAGAGCTCCCGGGTCTTAGGCCTCTGTTGGCCTAAGAGATCAAAGCAACAGCCAAGCACAGTTCCTTCCAGAATTGCTACAGATTCTTTCTTTCTCTCTTTCTTTCTTGCTTTCTTGCTTTCTTGCTTGCTTTCTTGCTTTCTTCCTTTCTCTCTTCTCTCTCTCTCTGTCTTCTTCGTGCGGCTTCTTTTACTGCAAGGACATATTCTCCCCCTGCACAGAAGCCCTGTTCAAACATTACTGAGAAGACCGATAAGAAGAAAAAGCATCCACTGATGAGTTCTCAGAAAGAAAGCATTAGATTTAACTACAGGGCAATACTGCTCTGATTACCACGGCCCAGCTGACAGGAAGGTTGCCAGGCAGCACTTGCTCTGCCAAAAGTGGCGGTGGAATGAAGCAACCATGTGGTTTGTATTACCACTTTTTTTCAGTTTTTTTAAGGTTTAGAAAAGAGAACGTCACCAACGATGATAATTCACTTTGGAATGAATACATTTTCAATGCATTGTTCAGCAACTGCTGATTTACTTTAAATCCGAAATGTTCATATTCACATTTTTACAATGTGGACAAGACAAAGCACAGGATATGTCCACGTCCTTCTATATGCAAATAACTAAGTTTCAGGCCAAATCCATCTTTAAAAAAAAATGAAAAAATTAAAAACCTTGCCAGTATTTTCTAAGCTGCTACTTACAGTCTTTACAAAGATAGCACAGGAAAAAAAAAGAAGCCAAAGCCAAAGAGTAAAGCTAAATTCTGCCTTCCATTTGCTTGCACCATCTTTTTTAAATTTGGAGTTGAGTTTTTAAAAAATGTCTCAAGTCATAATTTGCCACAAACTAATCAATCTGTGTAGGCCAATCTGTGTTAAACCATAAAATTCAAATGTTTTAATTGGTCTTTTATTATCTATTTTTTTTTTTTAATTGCAAGATGGGAGACAAGTCTGGGATTATTCACGCTCTGAATTCTCCTGGGTGTTCTTGGAAATACTATTCTCAGGAAGTCTGAAATACTAAATTGGAACAAATGAGTCAATGCTTAGACAAATTTGCTAAGTCATATGGCTTGATGATCTGCATTGAGCTTAGTAAAATTCTTCTGAAATAAGCCCCTTCCTCAAAGGAAGACGCCCACCTCCCTGTCCACAGAGCATCCCACACTCCCTTCTCAGTCTCATCCCTAAGGAAACCTGTTTTCAAGAAGACATTTTTAAAGGCACTGCAGCAGAACTCAGCTATTCCTTAGAATGCTATTGCTTTCTTACCACATTTTAAGGGTTCTGGGAAATCTACTAAGACACAGTACTCCTGGAAGCAAGGCTTTTCTGTCAGAGGTTATAAGGCAGCAGAAACCACAAAGAACCCATAGCTGGTAAAATCGGACATTTCTGCAAAGACCTTCAAACAAAGAAAAAATAGAACTTGTCAGTCATGATGCCCTGGCCTAAACAAACTGCAGGCCAGCTTAGAGAGAGGCTGTCAAACATAGTCATTTGGACTCCAAAATTATGCTTGGCAAAACACTAAATTAGTTTTGTCAAAACATAACCTTGGTTCTCAAAACATTGTCAGAACTTTTAAAGTTCAATGAAAGAAAGCAACAGTTATGGTTTAGGTGACATTATACTCTACATAGAATTCATCTGTCTGGTCTGCTCATCCATCCATCTGTTCATCCATCCATCCATCTATCCAACCATGCATCCATCAGAGCAATCCCCCACCTACCCACCCACCCAAACATTTCATTCAGTTGTTCAACAAGTGTTGAATTTTTACTATATGTCAGGAGTCTGACTTGCCCCTGGACACAAAGATAAAAAGACACAGTCATATTCTCAAGGATAGTATCCTAGCAAAGAAGTCTAGAAGTTCTAGAGGAGGCATACATGAATAAATTGTTTCAATCTAATAAAATGACCACTGTAATAGACAGGCAGTGAAAGAATGAAGGAACCCATGGTCCTAAGGTTGTACTTGTTCAGGATATTCTAAAAGCTCAGCTGAAGACAGCCTATTATTTCCAGGTACTCTTTAAAATTTCATTCAATTCCTGCTCTCTGATATTACTTTGTTTTTTTTTTTTTTCTCTTGAGACGCTTGACTGAAGGAAACTCAAATAGGTGGTCAAACACATATTTCTAAGAGGTGGGAACTTTCTTGGAGAAGGTAAAGACAAAACATAAAGATTATTGACAGCTATTGATCGGTGGGTGGTCCCTTGCCAGCTATGATGATAGATGTTTCCTCCTTCTCAAGGAAACACATTGGGATGCTAAGGAGTGAGTGGCATTATTGTATGAACAACCTCAATGTGATGCAATATACTTAAAAATAAACATATCTAACAAACTCCTATCCTTAGTTGTACTTTTGCTAGAATTAAAATACATTGTTGTCATGGTTTATGTCAGTGGCCCCCAAGCCTCATGCCATTGTGAACTCTACCAAATCCAGCGTTTGTGATTGGTTGGTTGTCTAGCACTCGGATTGGTGGCGTAAGTGCTACACCCATCTAGGAGTGGAGCCAGGATATGACATAATGGCGGGAAGGCGTGTCTTTCTGTCTTGCTGGTTGGGGCTTGCTGTTTGCAGCCAGCCATGAATGGCGGCCCACCATGCCACCCTGCCACTTGGAGTCAACTGAGTATGGACTGAAACCTCCAAAATTGTAAAAAATAAACCTTTCCTTCCTTCAATTTGGGCATCAGGTATTTTGTCTCAGTGACGAATAGAAAGTGACCAAGACAATTGTGATGATTGTGTTGAATCATTGCAGCTGACCATCACTTGTTGAAAAATCTTGCCAAAGACATTGTTAAGCAGTTTACATTCTTCCAAAAAAAGAAGGGAGTTTTTGATACATTACTTCAGGAATGATCTGTAGAAAACAAATTTCAATATACAAATTTTTAAAAAAGTTTTGATGACTCTAGTTGTCATGAGCCACATAAACTGTGACAACTAGAACTACCTTCTGTATTTCCAACATTGAGAGTAAATATGATTGGACCTAACATTGATTTTTGGCTGGGGAAAGTGACATCTCTGGCACAGAAAGCTTAAATAGAGCCCCAAAGAGAAATTTAGAAGGCAAGTGTGATGGTCTTAACAGCTCTTCTTTTGAAGGGCTTTGGTTCTAATAGAACATGTCAAATGGAAGTAGCTGAGTATTTATCCATTAGGTCAAAGTGGTGGTAACAAAGGTAGAGCATTATGTATTTCAGAATCTGTAGGCCTAGCTGATAAGATCACAGTGTTAAAATCATTGCAATATTACCTTTGGGCAGACTGTGGCTGTGGCTGTGTCGTTTTTGGTTTTTTTTTGTACTGGGAATCAAACTCAGGACCTTGTGCTTGCCAGGCAGGTAATTATGCCTCTGAACTATATCCCTAACCCACAAAGGCTGTGTCTGTTCACACAATAAAATGAGCTGTTTTAAAATTTATAATTATTACTTTTGATCCTTGCACAGTCCATTCATTGAAGGGGTAGTTTGCTGACCTCTTATAGTTACTACAACTGAAAATTAAAAGGCCTATATGTAGTAGTCTATTCCTTTTCCTTACTGACATGTCAGTGACATTTCTGCTAAGTTTACAAAAGCTATTAAGGGGGTTTAGAGTTTACTGAATAAAAGGCAGGGGATGAATTCATTGAGCATATCTGAAACACTGAATCCTTTGAATATACCTGCCATCTATCTGAGACTTTTTATCGAATGTGTCGGATATTGGCTGCTCGACTTCAAGTTGTCAGGGGGGTCCTCTGTGTCTCTGTGCAGGACCAAGAGCTGCTGAAGGAGAGGGCAGCTGCTTCCCTGGAAATCGCAAGTGTTTACGAGCCTGTGCGTGTTCCTAATGTGTGCTGCGAGGCACTACTGTGTTCAGAAGTCTGCAATCACTATTCTTTGTAAGTTCGATGTACTTTTCAGGTTCAAAAAATAACCAACGAACTCAGCCACCAAGTGTACAGATGGCCCCCCACTTAGGAGGGTTTAGCTAATGATTTTTTTTTTTACTTTATGGCAGTGTAAAAGCAATACACATTCAGTAGAAGTTGCAATTCGAGTTTTGAAGTTTAATCTTCCCTTAGGTTAATGATACAGTACTGGTACAATTCTATCTGGTGATGCTGGGCAGCGGTAGTGAGGCACAGCTCCTAGTAAGCCCTGCAATAACAGCAGGAAGCAGGTGATCATCTACAGCATACTGTGTCGCTAAGATATGATGTTCAATATGTTAGGTATATTAAATGCATTTTTGACCTACGATGTTTTCAATTTATGATGGGTTGATCAGGACAAAGCCCCACTGTAAGTCAAAGAGCATCTGCATGTACTTCCGAGTCAGTCCCAAGCCCCACTCTATGAATGGATGGTGAATACCTGACCATCCACCCTTATCCTAGTAGAGTCACAGTAAGGACGTTTGGACAGGAGGTGTGTCTGGTCATGTGGTACAGGGAAAACCCTTGTTTGCCCTCTGAAGGATGGAGGAAGCCAATGGAGACGGTGAATCTGTGGGTCCCAGAGCTTTATGCAGGATGGGCTTTCTGACCACTTACCCAGGAATTCTTTATTTCCTCCAATTTCCTGGAACAGAGAGATATCCTATCACTCTCTACTAATACTTATTTCTTATTCCATCCACTTCAGACGGGCTTTCCTACACAAGATCTAGCTCTACATGAACATTCTAACTTTTTATTTTGCCCCTTTTTGGAAAGCAAGATCAATTTCATGTTTCTTAGATCAAATAGATTTGGATTCAGAAAGCTTCTGGACATTGGTTTCACTTCTCCAGGCTTCACCTTTGCCTCCCTTACCTGCTCTGGCTTTGCCCTCACATTGCAAGCTCTTACCTTGATTTCCTTTTTTTCCTGGGTTGTGCATCTTTTCCAGCTCATTGCTTCTACCTCTAATCCCCCTAGTGTCTTCACAGCACAATGGGACTTAATGCTGATAATGAACACTTCTGTGTCAATCATTTTATTTGACAATAAAATAAATCCTTTGTTGCCAATGAATATTGAGATAAAGATTTTGGAAAATTTTAAGGTGAAGCAGGGAGAAAGGGTAAATCTACTTCTTAAATATGCAGGAAGATTAGGGTAAAGGTGAAGAGAAATGAAGGGTTCAAGATATATTTATAAGGTAAAATGGATCTCAGAGATCAACTGGCAAGGTGATGAAATCGCATATGGTTCTAGATTTCCAGTTTGTAAAAGTGAATGGTGCAGCATATGGTGATGTGGAAAATACTAACAAAATTGCACTTTTGGTCCAGGGGAGGAAGTAGGGGCAATCATGAGTTTTACTCAAGCCACAGTACGTTTTAAGTATCTGAAATGTCTAAATATAATTACCAAATAACCCCTTGGTTATAAAATTGGAACTAAGAAGAGAGTTCCCAGCTAGAATGAAGTCAGTGAATTATTCATGCAGTGATAGGAAATAAATGTCTGGGTTTGGTGAGATTTTCTGGAGAAAGAATGGTCTGCTCAGAGAGTTTTGGGAAACTAGATTTTGTCCAGTAAATATTCACTTTCTAAAAATTGTTATTATCATTTCCTATTGGGGGAGTATACCTCCTGGTTCCATGTACTTGGCCCTGTGAGTTGTTTTGGCAAGTGAGATATCAGCAGATGTCACAGAAGCAGATGTTTGAAATGTGCCCTTCTGTGCTCTTCTCTTTTGCTTTGAAAACCACATGATTTGATTTAGTTAGCTGCTGGCTCTTAGAATTAGTGAACTTGGGATCTAATTCAAGATTTGAGATCAAGTACAGTTGAACCTAATTTACATCAGCCTAATGTGATTCACAGGTATCTAAGTGAGAGCTAAATACCTACTTTTGTAAGCCACTCAGACTTCAAGGTTTGTTGTTATGCAGGACTGTTGTGATAGTAGCTGACTGAAACAAAGGCGTATGATCTAATAGTAAGGAACACTAAAGTCCTTACAGGACTTAATGCAGATTAAAAGCAATATTGACATCTGAAATATATTTGTATTAGCAAAATCCAGTATAAAGGCTTGAGCAAATATTTGGTAAATACATGTAGGAATGGACACACAGTCCAATTTAGCCACAATTGTTTGACTATCATAGTGTCTTTAAGTCACACGTATATTCTTATAACTATTCTTCCAAGCAGTATGTCTTAATGAGAAGAGGCTCAAATCAACCTGGATGTGATAGTAGCCAAGATCAACAACTGTATCCCTTCTTTCTCCCTGAGTACATTTTTATTATGTGCTGTAAAGAAATGCTTAAGAAAATTGATGTTCTATCTAAATCCTACACGAATATTTTAGGCTACATTTTATTGTTGTTGAAGCACATTTCAATGGAACAAATTTTAAAATTAAAAAAGAAAAGTTACTAGTGGCAGTAAACATGCCTGTAAATAGTATGTCAAGGGAATGAAGGCAATCAAAGTGGATCTTTTGGCCACTAACATTTTCATAAAAGTCTTGATTAGTTATGAGGTGATTGTGAGAACTGATGAGTAAAAATCCAAGAAAGAAAAATAGCCTCTCTGTCTCAACAGCTGTGGATTCGTGTGGTAATTGCTGGAATATTCCTTCTCAGTAAATTTAAGGCTTGCTTTTTATGTGACGGTAAAATGTAAATGCTTGATCCGAAATATATATTTTAACTTTATCTTATTTACAACTTTGTTCTTTAGTGTAATTCTAAATTATAACTGAGGAAAAAAAAATTCAACACCTGGATTTATACATTTTTTTTCACTAAAAAGATAGGAAATCTCATAGGAAAAGCAAAAAGTAGGCTGCATTTAAAAGCATTTGACAATCAGGTTTTGATTATTAATGAAAATGTGATTTCCCTCCAAAGGTGGCCATGCTAAATGTTCCCAAGTAATTGTGTGTGTGCATGTGTGTGTGAGTATGTGTGTGTTTACAAGCACGCACAGTTGCTCAATATGTACAGGATATGTTAGATGATACCTTACCTACTTTGATCATGGTGTGAAATTTTAAAGTATAAAATCAAAAAGAAGAGCGGCTTTGAAAATGGAGAAACAGCAACATTTCATGGTGTCAGAACCTTTTCATTCTCTCAGTCCGCTGGCTGCCTCCTCCTTTTCCCAGCAGTCACCGGAAACAACATCCCACTCCTCACACTGCCCCTCCTCTGAAAGGAAAGGGCGCCACCAGTTCTGAGAAAGAAGCTGCCAAAATAACAAAACTTTTTGGAGTGGATACTTTCTCACAGAAACTGCCAGTCAGCTACGAACGCAAATCTGCGCTCCTTATTCCTCATCCCATCCTGCAACTAGGGAAGTCAACCTAAAGGAGAAGCTTTTCATTCTCTCAGTCCGCTGGCTGAGAGAATGAAACCTAAAGGAGAACCTCAGGAGAACCTTTGCCTTCTGTCAAAGAATCCTATAAATGACACTGCCATCTTGGGTTATTATGGTAAAGCTCCTTTCTGCTTTCTTTATTGCACAGTTCCCTTCCTTTCCGTGTGTGCGTGTGCATGTGTATGTGTGTGTGTGTGTGTGTGTGTGTGAGAGAGAGAGAGAGAGAGTGATAAAGAGACAGAGAGACATCCATCTCCACCATCACCACACACAAACACACACAACATCAACCACCACTACCACAACAAAGCTCTCCCCCCCAAAAGAAACAAAACAAAACAAAACAAAACAAATAAACCCTACAACTCCTCTGTAGACTAGACATCCAAGAGAGTTGCTGGTTAAAAATCTTTCAGCTCACGCTCATTCCAGACATTTACAGTATAACCAAACAATGAGAAACATTAGTATCCAGCCAACCACAAACCTTGCCATCTCTGACTTAGTGCAATTTTATGGCGATTAACTCAGAGACAGGAGGTGATGGGTTCATGTGAAAAAGCAAATAAGAAATCCCTTCCATTGATGTACCTTTGAAATATCTTTTATCAATTATTTTAGATAATGAATGAGACAATAAATTCATATACATTTGGGATAACTTTGTCATATAGAAACATCTCTTGAGTCTAGCGTTTTCTTTTTTATTTGAAAGGTTTGTGGAAAGTTTTTCTGAGAATAGAAACCTTCCTCAAGGAGTAATTTTCCCTAGAATAATAGTAAGAGGGTCCCTAGTAGGTTAACAATGGTGTCAGAATAAATATTTGTACCCCTTGTTTCCCATATGAACTAGTTTAGGAATTTTTAGTTATGTCACCTGACTATTTTAAAAACAGATTGAAAATTTGCTCACCAAGTGAATAATAATTAACAAAATCTGTAAGTTGCCATTTTACTTGATAATCAATAGTGCAAAAAAATTGGAAATCTGTGACTAATGGTCAGGAGTGAATAACTTGCTTAGAGGAGTGCTTTTGATGAAAGTGCTATTTCAGAAATCTTTAGATATTTTTTCTTCCTTTCCCCATGTCATTCTGCATTAAAAAACTTACACCCTCTGTAAATAAGAAAATATACTCTCAGCACTCATTCTCTTCTTAACTACACACTCGAGTCTCTGTAGTCAGTTTTCCTCTGAGTATCTCTTTTTGGATTTGCCATGAAATGGAATGGAACGGGATAGAATGTGGGCTGTGAAAACAACCCATCCTGATCAAGACCTGACTGGCATATGGCCATCTTGTCTACACCTCAGAATTCTGTAAACCCTCTAAATGCTTACAATCAGTGTAAAATTAATAGGATTGTTATGAAGACTGAATGAGAAAATGTTAGCTAAGATTTTAACACATTTGTGTCACAAAATAAGCCTCAGTGAAAGCTTACCTACAAAATAAAATAGACAAACCAAAAATGTTAAACCCTCAAAATGTCCTTGAACTAAAAATAAATAAATTACCAAACTATATGACCTAGGATTAATCAACTTTAAGCTATTTCCATGGGTCATCCTATGTCTCAAATTTTATGACTTTCAGTAGTAAAAAATAATAGATAGCTCTATCTTCTCCTCTATCTCTACCTCTATATCTCTATTTCTTTATATATATATATTTATATATATAATATATATTTATATATAATATATATTTATATATTATATATTTATATATAATATATATTTATATATTATATATTTATATATAATATATATTATATATAATATATATTTATATATTATATATTTATATATAATATATATTTATATATAATATATTTATATATAATATATATTATATATAATATATATATATACATATTTTTTGAGACAGAGTCTTGTTATGCAGTTCAGGCTGGCCTGAAACTCACTTACATAGCCCAAGCTGGCCTTGAATTTACAGTGATCCCCCTGCCTCAGTTTCCTAATTGCTGGAATTATAGGCATGCACTACCATGCCTAGCAGGAAAGTCTCTACTACAGTTTGTTCTATCTATGCTGGTCAGAAGGTAACTAATGATCTGAGGGACATCAAAGGGAGCACAATGTCTATGGATATTATTTGTGAAGTACAGACAACAGAAAGAAAAAAAGAGATGTTATATAGATCACAGAAAGATTATACCAAATGGCCTATGGAAAATATGTATTTATCATTGTGCTACTGATTAGATGCCATCAATGATATACCTAGCACATCAGCATTGGAGTTTACATTTTATTGCATACACAGAATTCAAGGCCAAACAGATTATCAATTTCTTGCTTTATTGACTTGAAAAATTTAAGTTCCAATGCCAAAGTGTACATATCAAGGTACTGCATATATCTAGCTTGATTTCTTCACACACATATTGTCTAGAATTGTATCATTAATACATTGCAGAAAGTCAAGGTATATCCCTTTCTGTACTGTAGGCAAAGCTTATTAGCCCTGCTCTCAAAGCTATTGAGCTAATCTGATAATTCCAACAGATTATTCTGGACTATTGGGTGAATCCTTAAGGGACATCTACTGCTCTTCTAGGGGTTGGTGAGATGGATTGTGTCAGAGCTACAAAGCAAATATCCCAGATAATTCTAGCTGGAGGATCAAGGGTCAGCAGAGTTCAAGGGAGAGGAGAGAGGTTGTGGAGAGGACAAGATGAGCATAAATAAAGAAGGGGGAGACAGGATGGTAGCTGGAGACAGAACCAAGGTCAAAGAAGAGGTCTGAGTAAATATGAAAGTTGTGCAAATATTTTCAGGTTGAGCAGGAAGGTTGGAAAGGTAGAGAAGGTGAAAAGTACAGACTGAGGGGGCAAATTCATAGAGGAGGGGGAAGTAACCTTTAGCTGAAGGAAGAATGCTGGTGCTAGAGTAAAGCAGGTGAGATTAGATGTGGGATAAATGCTGACTGTTGTCCATGACTGCACTTGGATTGGAAAATAAATCTTTCATTGATAGTGTAATAAAAAATTGATAACTTAATTAAAATTTTCTTGAATGCAAAAAGAATTAGGGAAGCAAGAAAACAGAGAGATGAATTTTATAGTTACCTACCTGTTAATTCTCTCTTTGGAAGGGTGGTGAATTAACGAATGGTCACCTTGTAACACCCAGCTGAACTGAGTCAGAGTGGTTCTGGGTGTGGAAGGTCCACGTGAGGATCTGGCCATCAGTGCGAAGGCAGAAGTGGAAGGGAAGATGGTGTGCTTATTGATTCTCCCGGAAAAGCTCGTCGCTTCTCCTAGAAAAGCTTGTTGCTCTGGCTTTCTTGTTGCTCTGGCTTTCTTGATGTGAACTCAGTTGTTTTCAGTGTCCGAGGAGCTCAGGGCCTCCCTGTCGCTAAGGATGATTGCAGTTCTCTTTAAGGGAGCCCTCACTGGTCCTTACTTTGTGTCACTTCCTGACTCCAGTGCAGATTCCTCAGCCTGCTGGCACAAGTCCTTCATCCCACTAGCGAAGACTTTCTAACTTTCACCACTGACCTTTGGGCCTTCCCAGTGGAAATCCTTGATACAGACTTGCATGAGACATTGTCGTGGGCTCTAGGCCTCTAGATGGACTGTCAGGGGCATTGTCATGGGATCTAGGTCTTCAGCTGGACTTGTGCAGGACATTACTGTGGGATTCAGGCTCTCAGCTGGATTCTGTGGGTCTCTAGTGTGTGGACAAATCTCCTGCACTCTTTTGCATTTGACACTTCGGGTGAATATTATAAAATAATCCTATAACTTTTGTGTCCTGTATTAAATCGATTCCCTCAAAAACATTAACTACAACAGGAAGATAGTAACTAGAAATAAGTCTTTCTGTTTCATGTAGAAAGATTTGCTTTGTGTGGGTGGCAGTTGGCTAAAACCATTTTACACATTAAAAATATCTTAGCTCTTTAAAATCTCATGTATACACAAGGAAGGGTCATTCTTTATAGTATCAAATATTTTATTTCCTGTGAGGCTAGGACTTTTTATATTTTATTTCCCTCTTGTATAAATTGTCAGTTTTTGTCATCTGAAAGAAGGCTTTTTATGAAACACTTCCAAAAAACTAGAGAAAAATGTCTGGGATCAAGAGAATTCAAGATGCTCTGATCTAGGGTGGTTGAATGAGGGATGCAGGAAAAAAAATAACAAAGTTAGAAAGGGGGATGCATGGCAATGTAGATTCTCATATATGAAAGGGTCTTTAGTGGCTCCGGGTACTGTTGATATCAGATGAATTAATTGGATGTGTATTTTCTCCGTGATGTACTCAGCGAGTATCAGTTTGACCACTTTCCGAGACGAAAGCTCACTGCCTCTTGAGACTGTTGATTTCACTTTGAGTCCCCAAAACTAGCTGTGTGTGAAGAGAGGAAAATAACTAGTTCTTAGAAGGAGCCAGATATATTTCTAAGAACATCACATGTATTAAATCATTAGTAGATGATTTAATAGGAATGAGGCCTTAGCGCAGTGGCGTAAGTGCCTGCTTGGCAAATGCAAGGTTGTGAGTTCTGTCCCCCGCCCCAAAATCTTTTATTGCTCAAAGAAACACTATAGGAAGTTATCTGCTTTATTTTACAGTAGGGACAAATAAATGTTCAGGGAAATTAGATGAATGTATCTGTGTCACAGCTAGTCAAATAGAGCAAGACACAGGACCGTAAGTTGCTACCTTAATCACATTGGTGTTCTGCCATTCACTGCCTGACTGTCTCAAGCCTTTCTTTGATCATTGTTTGATCAAGAAGGTTGTAGGGTCTTCCACTCAAGTTTCTCCCCTTCCTTTGACCTTCGACAGATTTGCTGCTGTTAGAATATTTGTTTAGATTGTCATGAAGCAGTGTAAGAAACGGGAAAAAAAGCACACAAAGCAATTAAGAGTCATTAAGAGTCAACACAGTGGGAGAAAAGTGTTGGACAGAAGAGAGAAATTTCAGAAAGCGTCACTGGAGACTATAACTTTCTTTCACTTAAGAAGTGCAAGGGAAGAAGCTGGATTATTTTTATATTTCTTTTTCCTAACTGGACCGTGTTCCTTCACTACTACACCATCTAAAATTAGGCTACACTGCATGGATTTAGTGGGTTGCATGTTTTTAGAAAATCTTAATTGTTCTTCCTGTAAAGTTCATCTAGACATGTCTGATTCACGTGTAGCCTTGAAAGTATTTAAAAAATTTATCATATTTCCCTTGATTTTTCTCATTTCTTTATTAAATATTTCTGCTAGATATTTCTTTCTTCTTTTTTGAAAAAGCTTATTTTATCTACTAAATGTCACTAGAATTTTCAGGGCACATTATTCACAACAGAAATATTTTTTAAAAATTGTTTTGTTGGTATATTTTTGTGATAGGTAATATATTCCTCATGGGGTATGCGTACATATGCATACAGAATTTACTTTCTCATCCTCTCCCTTCTGTCCCCCATCCTCAGATCCTCCTCCTATTTCCATATAGATTACCTCCCTCCTTCCTGTCATCTTTCTGTTATTCTGCTATTGAAATTATCTATACTTTGGGTCTCTCATTTAAGAGAAATTGTGAGATATTTAACCTTTTGTTTCTGTTTTTTTCACTTAGCATTATGGACTCAAGGCGCATCCGTTTCCTACCAATGACTCAAATTTATCTTTCTTCATCCTGAATAGTACTTGATTGTGTATATATACCACTGTTTCTTTATGCATTCATCTGCTGCTGGGCATACAGAAAATCTTGACATGAGAAAAATTTGGATATTGAGACATGGCTGGTGCACTTATATACACAAAGTAATCTGACCATGTTATGAGCACTCTATTAAATTTTGACATGAAGCCACTACCACAGTTGAGATGAATTTATCACCTTTGTGACACTTTTGGGTCATTTGTGATTCTTTATGAATTTTTCCATTTCTTTTACCTTTTTCAAGACCACAGGAATCACTGAGTTGCTTTCTATCACTATATATTAGTTTTAATTTTCTACAGTTTCACATAAATAGAATAATATAGTCTATTTGTTTAAATTAGTAAAATCTAGTTTCTTTTATTGAGTCATTATTTGAAATATAACCATATTATTGGATGCACCAGTAGTTTATTCTGTTATATACAGAAAATGTTCTATTTTACAAATATCAACTTTTTAAAAAACAATTAACATACAATTGGTCTTGAATCAGATTCTAGATATTACAAATAAACTTTTTATGCATGTGTATACATAAGACTTAAATCATGGATAAATAACTAGGATTGGAATGATCATATCACATGGGTAACTGCAAGTTTATGTTAAAAGAAATCTCTAACAACCAAAATGTTTTCCAACATGGTTGCCTATTTTAAAGTCTCACTAGCAGTGTCTGAGGGTTCCACTTCCTCTGCATCCTCACTAACATTTGATAGGCACAGTCCTCTTCATTTTACTCATTACAATAGTTGTCCAGGAAGATTTCATTGTGGTTTTAATTTGTACTCCCGTAATGACTAACAATGTTGAGTACCTCTCAAATGTGCTTATTTGCAGCCTTTCTTTGGTGAAACTGTGTTTCAGTCTTTTGCTCATAGTTTTACATTTCATTCTATGCTTTGAGAATTTCTTTTATTCTCTTCATACAGTTCCTTTATGAGATATAAGATTTGAAAAGTTGTTTCTCTCAGTTTGTGTTTTTTCTTCTCTTTCTCTTAACAGGCTTTTAAACGAATTTTTAATTTTGATGATCCAGTTAATTGTTTATTTTAGGAGGGGTCAAGTTTTTGGTAGCATTAACTATGAAACTGTTTCCTAACCCAAGTTCACAAAGAAATGCTGTTATGATTTCTTCTAAAAGTTTTACAATTTTTAATTGTATCTTTAGGTCTATAATCAGTTTAATCTTAATGTCATATTTTTAGATAAGATGGAATTAAATATCCTTTTCAAACAGATACCCAATTGTTTCAGTACCATTTGTTGAATGAATATACATACTTATTTATGTGTAGGTCTAACTCTTATCTCTTCCATTTCATTGATTTGTCTATCTTCATACATTACTTTGATTACTTTTGTTTTATAATAAGTCTGGAATACAGACGAAATTAGACCTTCAATTTTACTTTGTTTAGTTTGTCTTAACTATTATAAATACTTTGCATTTTCATATGAATTTTGGAATCATCTTGTTAGTTTCCACAAAATGACTGTGTTGAAATTTTGATTGGGAGTGAAAAGAGTGTATGGATCAGTTTGGAGGAGAATTGGCACCCCAGTAGAAGATTATTATCTCTTTAATTACTGGGATCTTCTTTAATTTCCTGCAGCAATGTTTTTTAGAAATCTGCTTATTAGTCTTATTTATTGTCAGATATTTCCTAGTTAATATTTTCATATTATTTTAATTGATATTTTAAGATTTCAAATTCCAATTTTTCTTTGCCAGTTTGTAGATATACTACTGATTTCATACTTTATTTTTGGAAGCTTGATGCCATGGCCTGAATATTTGTATCCAGTCTCCAGCCCCCATTTACATGTTGAAATCCTAATGACAAAATTGATATTAGGACATAGGATCTTTGGAAGGTGATTAGATCATGAGGGTGGAAGTTTCATCAATGGAATCAGTGTCCTTCTAAAAGAAGTCTTAGAAGATCACTATCTCTTCTACCAATGTGCAGATACTTTGAGAAAGCACCATCTGTGAATCACAGTACAGACCTTCATCAGATAGTGCATCTGCTGCTGTCTTGTTCTTAGACTTTTCAGCTTTAAACCTAAATTTCTGTTGTTTGTGAATTCTTCAGTTTATGATATCTTTGTTCTAGCAACTTGAATGGAGTAAGACACCTAAGACTATCAGGCTTTGCAAACATTTTGTTGGTTGCATAGCATTCTTTGCACAAGCATATTGTTCGACAATATAATTTTACCATTTTCTTTCCAATATGGATATTTTTTATTTCCCCTTTTATTCTTATTTCACTAGAAATATTTAAGACAGTATTAAATAGATATAAGTTCAGCTATCTGTGCATTTTTTCCTTTATTTAAAGTAAATATATTCAATCATTCATCACTAATTATGACACTAGTTGTACATTTTCATAGATGGGATTTTTCAGGTTGAGAAAGTTTTCTTTTAGTCATGTTTGTTGATATTTGGTCAGAAATATATGTATGATTTTGTCAAATGCTTTTCTTTGCTTCTATTGTGATGATCATGTGGTTTTTGCTTTTCAGTGTGTTAATAAGATAAATTAAGTTGACAGATATTAGATGTTACATCAAAATTACTTACCAACATTGCTTTTCTGTAATACACTGCATTATTTCATGATACATTATACTTTCTTTACATTGTTGGACTTTATTTGATATTTTTTAAAGAATTTTTTTCCCATCTTCATTCATGAGGGATGCAGGTATAAAATTTTCTTGTGTTACTGTCTTTGGTGATCAAATTAAGGTGATACTAATCTTACAATCGGAAGCAATCTTTTCAATTTTTTTGAAGAGTTTGTATTATTTCTTAAATTTTGGAAGAATTTTCCAGTGAAGCCATATGGGAAAGGAATTTTCTTTGTGAGAAGTTTTGGTATTACAAACTAATTTTCTTTATAAATATAAGTATACTCAGTTTATCGGGGCTGGGGATTTAGCTCAGCGGCATAAGCGCCTGCCTTGCAAGCAGGCAGTCGTGAGTTTGATCCCTGGTACTGATTAGAAAAAAAAAGTCTACTTAGTTTATCTACTTCTTAGTGATCTTTAGTTATTTATATCTTCCAATAAATGTCAATTTCATGTGAGAAAATTTATTCATATAAAGCTCATGTTATTCTCTTATTTTTCATTTATTATCTATAGAATTTGGACTGATTTCACTCCTATTAGTTCTCATGCTAATGATTTATGTTTTTCTAGTGAGTATGGCTAATTATTAATCACTTTTTATAGATTTTCTCAAATAGATATAGCTTTATTAATATTGTATTTTTAAATTTCACTGAAATTAACCCATATATTTATTTTATTTGCTTTGAATTTAATTTACTCTTTATTGAATTCTGGAGAAAGCAAATGTTTTATGCAAAGAACAATGTGGTAATATTTTAGATTTGGTGAGCCATAAAAGCTCCAACTACTCAACTTTAATATTGTAATATGTATGCTTACCATAGAATATGAAGAGATGATCGTGACTATGCCCCAATAAAATTTTATTTACAATACCAGGTCTTGATTTGGCCCAAAGATCAGTCTGCCAAACTCTGTTGTGGTTGTTTATCAATATGGCTGATTTCATTCATTTGAAACTTTTTGTTCTAATACAGATATTTAGTGCTATGAGTTTCTCCACAGAACGTTATTATTGTGTCATCCTAAAAATTTTGTCATTTTCCTTTTAATTCAACTTAAAATACTTTCCAGTTTGATTTTTGAATTCTTTGACTTTTGGGTTAAATATAAATGTATTTAGTATCTTCAGATATTTCTGGTATTGATTTCTAATTTTATCCTCTACAGTCAGAAAACATTTTATATGATCTAAATTTTCTGAAATGTGTTCAGCCTGGTAATTTTAAGACTCAAAATATGATCTATTTTGATGAGTGTTTCAAGTGTACTTTACTTGAAAAGAATGTTGTATTCTCCTATTTTGGGGTTGATGATTTTGGAGATATCAGTTAGGTTCTGTTAACTGTTAGAGGTTTCAGGTATTCTGTGTTGTGGATAATTTCATTTACTTGTATCAAAGATTGAGAGGTGAGTTTGAACCTCCAACACTAATTGCGGATTTGCTGTCTCCTTTTCAGACTTCTATTAGGTTTTTTTCTGTAAAGGTCTGCTATAAGATACATATATTTTAACATTGTAGGCAGGTGCAGTGTTCACACTTGTAATACTAGCACTCAGGAGACTGAGACAGTAGGATTGCTATGAGTTTGAGACCAGACTGAGCTACAAAACAAGTTCAAGGCCAGCCTGGACTACAAAAATGTTGTCTAAAAAAAATGTTTAGCATTGTTTTAACTTCTGGATTAATTCACTCCTAGATTAACATAAGACTAATGCTTTTATCCCTAGAAATATTTTTTGCTTTGATTTCTTTTTTTTTGTCTAAATTATGTGGTCAAGTCATTTTTCTGTTTCATAAGTTTTAATATGTTATACACTTTTCCAACTTATAAACTCTTTGTACTTTTATATTTAAAGTGTATTTGTTATAAATAACATACCATTAGATATTGTTAGTATCAGTTTTGGTACAATCTGGCAATATTTATCTTTAAATTGGGATGTTTATGGGCTGGGGATTTAGCTCAGTGGCATAAGCACCTGCCTAGCAAGCATGAGGTCGTGAGTTTGATCCCTGGTGCAAAAAAAAAAAAAAAAAAAGGGATGTTTATGACGTTTACACTTAGTATAATTATTGATATTCTTGGGCTTATGACTATCTTGTATTTTCTATTTTTCCATCTGTTTGAAGATTCCTTATACTTTTTGTATCTTTTATAATACTGTTTTATGACTTTTTTCTTTGTTAGCTTATTAATTAAAATAGTTTGTTAAAATGTTTGCTTAATGGCTTACAGTATGTAATTTAAGTTACTGCTAATTTTGTAATTTTATACTATTTAATAAATGATATGTAAATCTTAAATTAGTGTTCTTTCATTTCTTTCTTGGCCTTCATACCATTATTGTTAACCATTGTATGTTTATATTTGTTTTAGTTTAATTGTACATTATTAATAGTTTTCATTAAGCAATTGTCCTTTAAAATTTTTAATCAATAAGCAAGACAACTTGAATATTTATCCATGTAGTGGTCATATCTTGTGTTCTTCATTCCTTTATTCATTTGTATTCATATATAGACATATTTATTTCCATCTGATTTGTTTTATTTATTTATTTATTTTTTGCCTAGTGGGTTTCCTTTAGCAGATTTTGTAATATGGTTTTGCTGGCACAAATTCAGTTTTTGTAGGTCTAGAAAAGCCTTTATTTCACTAAATCTTTTAAAGGTTTCTTTTGTAAAATTTTGGGGTAATAGTCCTCCTTGTATCAATTCTCCTCAAATACAGGCAACTTTACTGTTTTCTTTACATTGTTTCTAATGAGGAACGTCTCTGCTGTTCTTGCCATAATATGCCTTTTTTTCTTCAGTTGTTTTTAAGGTTTTCCCTTTATAACTGGTTTTGAGTAATCTGATTTTTAAAAGTGCCTCCTTGTAATTTTTTCCTGTTTCCTCTGCTTAGCATTTGTCGAGCTTTGTAAACTTGTGTTTATTAATTTTATCAAGTTTGAAATGTTTTAACTTTTCATTTCTTCAGATACTTTTTTTCTATCCCTTAATTTGAGGGCTTCAGATATAAGTAAACTGGGCCAATAGAAGCTGCCCCACAAGCTTTTCTTATTTTTAAAGTATTTTTCTCTCTATGTGACGCATTTTAGAAAGTTTTCTCTGCCATTTCTGCAAGTTTGCCAGTTCCCTCTTCTGGAATATCTAATCTGTTATTACTGTGAGCCATTGCATTTTAAAATCAAAAACTGTTTTCATTCCTCACAGTTTGATTATGCGTCTATGTAATTTTTTACAAAAATATTGAATGTAGTTAGAATGCCTGTTTTAATGTCTGTGCTCATTAATTCTAACATTGCCATCAGTTTTTGGTCTGTCTCTTAATTTTTTCCTCATTTTGTGTCATTTTCCTTCTTTGCATGCCTTTAATATAATTTCTGTTACTGTTTTGACATTGTGAATATTTATTGAGTGCTGCATATTTTTGTATTTGTAAATATATTCTTGAGATTTTTCTGATACTGCTAAGTAACTTGAATATAGTTTCAGTCTTCTGAACTTTCCTTGAGGGACTCTCTATTCACGCTAGGGTGAATTATTCCTGACTCTGGAGTAAGGCCCTCTAAATTTATCTATGCCTCATGGATTATGAAGTTTTTCTTTTCTGGCTCGTGGGAGCAGACTATTCCCACTCCAGTGTGAACTCTAGGTACTGTTTGCTTTGATGCTTTTCAATGACTTTTCTTAACCTCAAGTAATTTTTTTTTAAATTCTGCACTCAGCACTCTGCCAACTACTGAGGTGGATCCTCTGCAAATCAGTGTTCTCCCTGTTCTTTATTTTCTTCCCCAGTGCTCTATTCTATAAATTCCAGTTGCCAAGATCTCCTTGGACTCCCACCTGTCACTTCAACTCAGGAAATACACCCAGTCTCATCCAGTTTCCTTCTCCTGGCATCGCTGCTTGATGCCTCTTGAGAGAGAGTACCTGGGAGGAGTCATAGAACTTACTTATTTTCTGTTTCTCAGGAATCACTTCTTTGGTGCTTAATACCCAGTTTCCAGGAAATTATTGTTTTATATATTTTATTCAGGTTTTTGTTTGTTGTTTTTAGATAAGGATGGCAACAGTGGTCCTTGTTGTTCTATCTTAGTCAGAATATATGTTTGTTGAAGTTTTTTACTCATTAATTGTCTGCTCTGGAAATTCTCGAGTTTGTCTTTCAAATGGTTTCCCATCCCAGATAATACTTCAGGCCAATTCTAAGAACTTGAAAGGAGAGCAGAACATTTCTTGTTATAATTCATTCTTGGTTCTCCTATACTTGCAGCACATGACTGTATCAGTCTCATTAGAAGGTGGTCCGTCAATCTGCAGGTGTCTAAAAACACAAATATTCCTTACTTGCTCAAATATAACCTATTTCTCTTACCTTTTACTTGTGTGATTTTTCATATTTTTTCCTCGTTACAGAATTTTTAAAAACAGAATTGCATTGGTGAGTTTTCAACCAGGACTTGCTAATTCACAGTAGAACAGATTTTAAGAAGTACCCAGTATCTAGGAAGAGAACATCAGACTCTCTGGAACAGAACTCAGGAAAGATTTTTTAAGTTGCTGATATAGAAGGAACATATGGTGGTTGTAGCCAGTTAAAAGGAAAAAGTAAAATAAAATTTTCATATGGAATGTACTAATGTGCAGGATCTGGAAAAAGAGCCTAAGAGGACCTAGAGAGTCCTTGGGAGAACAGAGAAGTGGTGAAAAAGAATTAGGAGAAAGAGTCATTGATATTGTGAACCTGTACTGGAGTGA
>PVJX010016609.1:0-39957 GCA_004027295.1 Dolichotis patagonum | reverse complement strand
ATTCCGCTTCTAGGCATATTCCCAGAAGAACTGAAAATATCATACCACAGTGATATATGTGCACCCATGTTTATAGCAGCACAATTTGTAATAGCCAGATCTTGGAAACAACCTAAGTGCCCATCAACTGAGGAATGGATAAAAAAGTTGTGGCATTTTTATACAATGGAGTACTACTCAGCTATAAAGAATGATCACTTTGAGATATTTATAAATAAATGGACACGACTTGAGACCATTCTCTTAAGTGAAATAAACCAAACTCACAATGGTAAATACCATATAATCTCCCTAATATGAGATTTGATAAGAGTTTATAAGATTTTATGGTAAGCATGAGTCCCCATCTCATAGCTTCAAAGTCTTTCAAAGTTTTCAATCATCAGTTGGAATGGTTTTATCCTGTTTTGTTTAACTATATGATACTTGATGATATGAATAGCTGTTTTGAAGAAAAGAAAACATCATGACAGCTATTGCTGATTTAATATCATCCTTCTTAGAAGTCCTACCTTGCTTTTTTTGTTCTACTACCGTTGGTTCTATCACATTGTGTCTTATTGGAATTTGAATATGTGTGATAGTTCAAACAAATTTTTTTTCTTTTTTATCAAAAATGAGATATTAAAGTACCCATTGATCATTTTCTGTTATTCAGTTCAGAAAGCCGTGTAATTCTTTCACTCTATGCATGGTTTTATACTATTGTGTTATGTTTGATATTATTGTAATTGAAACTATGCTCAACTATAGCAGAGTAAGAGATATGGCGTTAGATACTGTTGATGTCCAGTTGACTTAATGTAAAGTGCTGTGTTGCCTATGTTGTCCTGTTCTGATCTGCTCTGTACTGCCCCCTTTTGTTTTATTCTCTTTCAAATAAAAAAAAATGTAAACGTTTCCTTTTCCCACACAGCCTTACTAGCATTTGCTGTTACTTGATTTCTTGATGATGTTTGTTCTTTCTGGGGTGAGACTTCCAACAGTGTTGTTTTAATTTGCATTTCTCAAATGGCCAGTGAAGTTGAGCATTTCTTCATGTGTTTATTGGTCATTTGTACATCTATGATGGGTCTGTTCATATCAATTGCCAATGTTTTGATTAGGTCTTTTAATTTGGGGAGGTAATCTTTTTGTTCTTTTATTCTAGATTGTAGTCCTCTACCTGAAGAGTATCTGGAGAATGTTTCTCCATTATGTAGGTTGTCCTTTTACTTTGTTAGTTGTTTATCTTATGATACAAAAGCACTTTAATTTGATATGATTCTCTTTGTTGATTCTCAGTACTATTCCCTACACATATGGGGTTCTGTTCAGAAAATCCTTGGCTACACCTATATCTTCAAGAAATTTACATATTTTTCTTCAAGCAGGTTAAGTGTTTCTCTTTTAACATTTAGTTATTTGATCCATTTTGATTTTAGTTTAGTACATGGTGAGGGATATGGGCCTATATTCATTCTTCTGCATGCTGGAAGCCAGTTTTCTGGTAACAAGTTTAACCACTGAAATACTGGAAAAGACAAGAAGGTTAGAATAGTATATGATGGAGACTGTGCAAACTTTTCCTTAAAGGAAACTTATCAGTGCCACTGAAAGTCAAGGCAACATTTGCTTCCAAACTTGAAAGAATGAGGGTGTGAGAGACCTCAAGTGTCATATTGCAAAGTTGACACATCTCTGTAGATGATCTCTAAGGTGCAATTATCAAATAAGAAAGATATGCTCACCTTTGAAAACTGGATTTTATCATTCTACATATAATCTAACAACATTTAAATTAAGAACTATAATTAATTTCATCCAACATGTGTTCAAAAATATATTAGGCCCCTGAAAATGTGTCCCTACTGCTTAAGAAATAAATCCAGAAAATTTCTAAATGTATCTGTGGGATATAATAATACATAGATTATCCACAAATTTAAAAATGTGAAAGCAAAGATGATGGTGAAAGCATAGGTTTGGGTTGCAAGTGTTACTAGGATACAGAATCATGCCATAAAGTGTTGCCTATTTGTTTATATAGAGCATTTCTAGGAAGCCAGAGTGATAGAGTCTGTGCAGGTCTGCTTGTCTCTGCGTGGGATTCTATCTTCCACCTGCCCTCACTTTTCATAAGCCCCTGTTTTTAGCTGACGTTCTGCTTTCATCCTTAGTGTTCAATTTAAATGTCATATCCTCAAAAAGGTGACCATGTAGCCAAGGTCATTCCTCTCAGGTTTTATGCCACAGTAGTATTCTCTTATTTTTCCTTTAGAGTACATAATAATAATAATAGTACACATTTATCTACAATCATATTTTAATTAAACAAGGTAAAAGCATATATAGATACCAATATTTTATGTACTACTAAAAAAATTGCAGCCTATAGTAACCATCATATACTAATAATCATTTGATGACTCTCCATGCCCAGGATGTTAAGTGTGAAAAGTTGTGTGTCCTTAGATTAATGTAGTAATATATTATTATCACCATTTTATAAATGAGGACATTAAATTACAAATAATTGATGAGTTCTCCCAAAGTCTGGAAAGTAGTGGAGTCTTGATTTGAATCCAGAAGGCTGGCATCAGAATTTATTCTCGTGTTCACCAGCATATGCTGTCAAACATAATTACAGCCTGTAATTACATACTCATCTGTGTGGGTCTATATTCAATTACTGGCTATCTAAGGAATTCTGTGGTGTTTAAAAGCAAGGACTGTACTCGTAATTTTCACTGCTTTATCCCCAAACCAAGACCCTTGACTAGCATACTCTTAGCTTGGTTGATTGGTTTGGGGGTTTGGAGTTTGTGGAATGGCTTTTACTGTGTTGCCCAGACTAATCTCCAACTCCTGAACTCAAGCGGTCCTCCGGCTTCAGCCTTCCAAGTAACGTGAGCTATTATATCTGTATCTATCACACTCTAATATTTAATAACAAATGGTCGAATGAGTGCATGAAAGATGAAATACTGGATTTGGAGACAAATCTATGAGCTTCGCTTCTAGTTTTGCAATTTAATCATGATGTGACCTTTGGTAAGTCATTTTTTATTTGTATTTGTAATACAGGCTAATGCTAAATTAGATTTTCTCTTAGTCCTCTCCAGTTCTGAAATTCTGTATACTAATATCTTCATTGAAAGCCAATGCCATGGCTGACTTTGGCTTTGGAGATTGTGGAATGAGGATGACCAATTATTCCTAAGCTCTTGCATGACAGATAGCATAAGCACACAAGAGTTTCTACATTTAATAAACATTTCGTGGTGCTCACGAAAGTATGCTCTGGATTCAGATTAACAGATACTCAATTCCCAGCATTTTCACTCCAGACCTTTGAACACTTTGTCGAATCCTCCACAGTAAAACAGTATTAATGACATGAACAATTCTTGAAGGATCATTATGTGGATTGAACTAGACAAAACATATTAAGCACTCAGCGCATTAGTCTGCTATGTAGAGCTCAACAAACATTAGCTATTATTGCAGCTGTGGCAAAAACACAGATTAAATGAGATGACTATTGTGGGGTCATAGAGAAGATAATACTTACTGTGAACCTTAGTAGTCAAAAAAGACTTTCTTTGAGGGGAGGGGACTAGTGTTTGATTAACAAGTGAAAAAATGAGCGATAAAACACCTTGGTCCAGTGATAGCTATTAGGCATAGATAGTCATTTAAATTAAAATGTAAATTAAGGAAAATTAAATAAACTTTAAAATTCAGGGTCTTCAGTTCTATTCATTGTATTTAAAGTGCTAACGAGCCACCTGTGGCTAGCATCTGCTGTGCTGCAGAGCACACATACAGCAAATTTAAACAGACATGGCTATGACAGACAGTAAAAAGGGGAACTGCTTTTCATATACACTTAGTTTCACTCAAAATATTTACCTGATGACAGTGGAGTACTAGGCACGCTGCTATGTGTTGGGATTCACCAGGAAGCACATGCAGACCACCTGTCTGGCTTTAAAAGGTTTAGTCTACTGCAGGGTCAGCAAGCTATACCCACAGGATAACTGGTATTTTTTATAGGTAGGAGTTATTGAAATATAGTCATGCTCATTAGTTCACATATTGCTTCTGATTGTTTTGTGCACAAGAGGAGAGTTTAATGGTCACAACCTTATGGCATGTAAAATCTAAACTATATACCATTTTTGTTCTTTTACAGAAAAAAAAAATAACTACCAAAACCTATCTAAAGAATTGATTTAATGTTTTTGCATCCCAAGTCAATAACTGATTTTGGTATTTATTTATTCATTTATGTATCTCTTCACTTAACATTCAACAGGTACTCATGAAGAATCTAGCTTAAGCAGAATGTAAGAGTCAGAATGAATGAAACAGATGAAAATCTCCGTGTTCATGGATCTCAGGCTATAAAGTGGGCAAGGGGGAAACAGAATAAATGTTACAGCATGAGTATCTGTAATTGCCAGGCATGGTGACACTTGCTTAGATCCAAGAGATTTGGCAGACTGAGGTAGGAGGATGACATGTTTTAGAACAATTTAGGACCTACCTCAAAATAAAATTAAAAGGAATAGGATATAGTTCAGTGTCAGAGCACTTGCCTCTCTTGTATGAGCACCTGGGTTCAATTCCAAGGTCCATATATATTGGTAGTAGTAAATAAAGTGTATCACATGTTAGAAGATGGTAGAGGATGAATCTCTGTCTCTGTCTCTGTCTGTCTGTCTGTCTGTCTGTCTTTGTTTCCTTCCGTCTCTCTCTCCTCTTCTCTTGGTGTGTGTGTGTGTGTGCGTGTGTGTGTTTTAGAGAGGGCAGGGAATACAAGCAGAGTATCCAAGGGAAAGGAACCAAACAGTGAGGGGCCAAAGCATCCTTTAGGAAAATCTGTGGAAAGCATAGTCAGGGCAAAAGAAGCAGCTAGTCCAAAGGGTCTGAGTGGAGATCTTGCCTTTCATACTGAAGGAAGATTGGGAAAAGAATATGCTGGGCTGAGCTGTGTACCAGGAGGCTATTAAGAGATGAAACCAGAGCCAGGATCCGTGAGTGGACCTTGTAAAACATCTTAAGAACATTTGTTTTCATCCTGCATGAAAGAGGGGACCACCAGAGAACTCTGAGCAGAGAGGTCACAGCGTCTACCTTATGAATTAAGGGTATCACTCTGGCATCCTATTGAGGAAAAGATCTATACAGGACAGAGGTAGGAGGAGAGAAGAGCGGGAAGCCTGGTGTGATGATGCAAGCCACAGGTGATGGTGGCTAGGATCCGGGTGTTAGCTGTGAAGATGAAAAGAAGTGGTCAGGATCCAAATACTACGTTTCATTTGTTGCTTTTGTTGAGTCGGCACCTACTGTATGCTAAGTGTTGGGCTCAATATTAGTCAGTGAGCTGACGAAGCAGCCATCTCTGCCCTGTGGAGCTTCCAGTAAACTGACTATGTGCTTTGAAACCAGAAATGAAGAATTTGTGTGCTGTCTCCCTAACAAGTGTGTGAGTTTCAGGTCCAGCCTTCATATTGTGTCTAAAAAATAAAATCCAGGAGAGTATGATACCAAGGACCTAATGTGAGCAGAAAAGAGAAACACTGAATTAAAGATGATACAAGTCAAGGACTGAACAGAACTTGGCTAACCATTATGCCAAGCAGGACTGAGACCATCTCAGACAGATAAGAAGATTTAGGACTCAAATTTAAGGATGTCCTCTTTCTAGCCCACATTTGCACAACCCCAAATGCCTCCTTAAATTTTATGGGGAAAAGTATTAATTCATGATTGTTGCCTCCCCACCCCTTCACCTGAGAAGCCTTTAAAAGTCTCCCTCGCTAACAACTTTGGAGGACACAAAACAAATTCCAAGGCCTGGAGAATGTCTGCAGATCACCTAGTTCAGCCTTGCTCTTGGAACATGGAAGGGGTTGAGAGCCAGACCTCAGGGTCACTCTGCAATAAAAAAAGTTAGTGGCAGAGTCATCTGCATTCCATGCTGAAGCTTCATTTCCCCACCTTTTGAGGACGTCCTGAGTAGTCAGAATATTTTATCTTGGGGACACAGGCCCCAGCTGCAATTCAGACTCTTGTATTGTACATGTCTTTTACAACTTGAGCAGGTGGTGCCGGCCTCTGGTAGTGCTTTGTGGAGTTTGTCTCGCATAGACGTGCACAGGTGCACTTGTTCCTGCAAGGGTTTCAGGATAGAACATCTGGGGCACGGCGTGTTCCTCCCGAGACCATGAACATTTTTGTTTCACAAATGTTACGGGAAGCCAATATGAGCTCAGTCACTAAGGAGGGACATGAGAGACTCTGCCACCAACATTCAGGTGGTGGTAATCTGCTATGTTAAGGTTGGGCTCTGTTTTATTTTTGGGAAGAAAGCCGGGGCAAGAGGAAAAAAATCTCAGCACTGAGGTCAGATAGATGGGAATGAAAATCTTGGCCCTGCCTTTTACTACTGGTACAATATTGAACAAATCACTTAATTTCCTCAACCTTAATTTCCTGCTCTTTCTAATAAATGAGAAGGAAAAGCATTCAACTTTGCTATATTATTGTGATGATTATAATCAGTACAATATATGTGTTACATTATATGTCAAGTGCACACATTCAGCAAGTACAAATTATTGAATCAGGGGCAAAAAGAACCCCCCAGTGTCATCAATGCTGAACCCACAAAAGATTTAATCATGATAGAGTGGAAGGAATGGTGACAGATTTCAGAGCAGAGGGACCTCCTGGAAGCCCTGTAAAATGCCACTTAGCAATAACATTACCCTTTTCTGGTGATTTGATTCCATTTGTAGGAGGGCTGTCCATGGCCACAAATTGTCCTTTCTTCTCTTTTTTGAATGAAAGCAGCTTTTGTTTCCTTTTGGGAAGTTAAGGGATGTGTGTGTGTGCATGTGTGTGTGTGTGTGTGTGTGTGTGTGTGTGTGTGTGTGTGTGTTTTGTTATAGTATTGAATGGTTTCTTAATTGAAACCTCACTAGATGGTTTGGGGTTTCTACCACATAGTACAAGACAGATTTTTGTGACCACACCAGGAGTCTTCCTCAGGCCAGGACATCCAAGAATCTGAGCTGGGGAGGTCAGACAGTCTTTCCCTGCATGGTATGAAGAGCCTGATACAACCTCGCCATACCTACACATGAACAGAACAGTGAACCTGGACTTCAAGGGGAGAAGCTTTATTTCTATATATGGTTTCCATCAATGGTTAGTTGGCTCAGATGCAGAAACATTACTGTCGAAGGGTATGACAGAGTCAAGAGGCTCAACTCATGGTGGCCAGGAAGCAGAGAAAAAGTGAAAGAAGGGGACCAGGGATTAGGAGATACCCCTCCAGGCCATACCCTAAGTGACCTACTTCCTCCAGTGCTACCTCATCTCCTTATAGTACATTCAACTCCTATACAGTAAATTCAACAGTCAGTAAAACATTGATTTATTGTTGATCCAATCACCTTCTAAAAGCTCTCTGTCTGAAAATAAAAGATGGGGGGCATGTTCTGATCTAAATTATAACACAGAATAACAAAAAAAGCTGAAGCAGTGACAAAAATAAAGACTGAGAAAGAACAGCAGAGCCAGAGACAGAAGGGAAAGACAACCAAAAAGCAAACCAGGGAAAGGCTGAGATGAGAGAGCAGAGCAATGACTCTGACAAAAATCAGGAATGAGATTAACAAACTGAAAATTAACAAGGCTCAATGGAGTGTGCCTATCAGGGCAAAGGGACTAATATTCCAGATGGAAGGGACTAGAAATGATAATTCTTCCATTTCTTGAGGGAAGCTGGCTACAACCTGGACCATCTGCTGGCAACTGAAGTTGAGGTCATTCTGAGGGAAGGACTCTGTGAAACACAGAGCGGACATTCCACGCTGTCCACAGGTTCTTGTTTTCCCCACATTCCTAATGGGATAAACGCCAAGATCCTACTCTTCTCTAACCCTGTATGGGTCTCTGGACTTCTTGTTTGCAGCAAGAAAGACATAGGAGAACCATAGGTATGGCCTCTTGCATTCCAGGTGCTCCCCTGAAAATCATTAATCCTTTATCTTTAATGTATAAATGCAATTTTATTTTAAAATCTCAAATAAATGATGCATAGAGAGAAAAAATACACTGATGAGTCCCTGAGTGTTAGTATCTGCTCAGGGGGTTCAAGATGAAAAGCCAACTTAAACACATCATATTTAGTAAGCTCCCCCAATGTTTCTTGGCCTTTTCCTATTTCCAGTTTATAAACAGAATAAGAGCCATGACTGGTCAGAAGCATTAAGGAACAAGGTCCCTCATAGTAGTCATAGCAATAGCAAGTAATATTTATGGAACCCCTCCTGGGAGTGGAGCATTTTTCAAATTGTTCAATTGAAGGGTCAGGGGTGATTAACCTGGAAATGAGAAGGCTGAATCTTGGTCAGAGATGGGAACTTTTACAAAGTCATGAAGTCATTGCTTGATAGAAGCAGAGTTCAGATCCAATGGTGACTCCAGTGCCTATCTTCCCTACCTTAAACAACCTGTCTTCAATCACATCTCATGAATTCTGGATTTGGGAGTGACTATTTGTGGAAGAGAAATGAGGCTTTCCAGGGGCTGCCTCTCCACTCTTGCAGGATATGAGCAGCAATCCTAAATGCCAGTGAGTATTCTGCCTCTGCTTCTAGTGTTCCTCCTCCTTCAAGAAGCACAGACCATTTCCCACTCACTCTGTGACCTGTCCTTGCCCTCTACCTTTCCTCTTCCTGGAAACCCTTGCCTGTATCAGAGGGCTAAGCAAGACAGCCTGGAGCCAGCAGTTGATGGTCTGAAACTTGTTTGCTGGCTGGATTCAAATCCTGGCTCTCTCACTCTTTGCTTCCTGACCTGAGGTGAGCAAGTTGCCTAAGGAGCTCTGTCTCCTTACCTGGAAGATGAGGCTAGCAATGCAACTTGCCTCATAGGGTTATGGGGAGGATCATAAGAGTTGTTATAAATGAAGAACTTATGATTCTGCCTGGCAGTTAATGATCTTTTAGTTATGTTATTATTTCACTCTCCCTCTTTCCTGGTGATTTCTCTGACCTGGGGACCCAGTTCCATCCTCCTTCCTTTGGTTTCATGGCTCTTTGTACACACTCCACTTTGAGCCCACATTACATCTTATGGTAGTGATGTAATTTTCTTCTAGTCCTTCTGCTGGAATGCCAGTGACCTGAAGGCAAAAAATCAGATGTATTCATTTCTGAGTCTTCATCTCCCCCATGCTAGCAACAGAGGAATTGCTAAGGAAAATTACAACTGTACTGAAAAAGTAAACCTTTAGTTTGGACCAGAAGTGAAGCAAGCCCATGTGAAGAAATGAAATGGAGCCTATGATGAAGGGCTTTGAATACTAGGGCTTGGAAAATAAACTCTACTCTGAAAGTAACTTTGTCATGTGTCTCTGCTTCCCAGGTCCCTGTTTTCCAAAATTGTAAACTTCTCACACCTGCTCCACAGCTCTAATCACTGGAGAGAGGCTGATTTCAAGAGACTAAACAAAAGAATATTAGGGAATAATTGGAATTGGAATTTTAATATGGTTTTAAAGGGCCTCTGAGCATGGCCTACTCATTTTACAGATAGGAAGACTGAGGCAGAGAAAGGTAAAATGATGTGCAAAGAATCAGTGTTATGAAGTGTAATACTTGATGACACTGGTTATATTTACTGCACCAGTAATCTCATTCCTTTACTAAACAATCATTTTCCCACTTTATTTTCCCTTGCATTTTGTGCCCTGTTAACCTCTGATCTCTCTTCCTTTGCCCTCAATCTCCATTGCTGAGAGTCTGTTTTCCCCTGTTTGTCAGATCAAGGTAGCCCTGCTACCAGAAGCTTCGTAGAGTCTGTGGGACTCACATGACCCTGTTCTGACCAAGACACCCAGTAAACCCTGGAGAAGTTAGAGCAGAAGAGGTATAAACGAGGGAGATCAACTGAAAAAGTAGAAAGATGGCTTCAGCCCATGACGAAGGACTTTCAGTGCAAGGCCAGGGGATATGCACTCTATTCTGCATGTAACTGGAAACCAATGAGAGTTTTGGGGATACATCATGATAGCAACTGTTTTTTCAAAAGGTAACTGGCCAAAGGTCTGATTGGTTGGGAAAACTCCACAAAGGAAATTATTAGTGCCAATAGTGTGAGAGAAGTAGACATGCAGAATATCAAGGGCCAAAACAGACGATGCCAAGGAAGACATGGGAAGGCATGGTCATGACTAACACAGAAAAGGTAGGCTCAGTGGGATTCAGATGCCGAAGGTCAAAACTGTGGCCCATTGGAAATTTTTCTAAATTTTCTAAATTTTCCAGCTTAAAAAATGTAGTAGGACCATTATTTATATGGATAGAGACAAGGGCTTAAAATATACCAGAATAGTTTGTCACAATAAGAATGCATAATAACTGCAGCACTTTACTGGCAACTGCACGCAGTGTCTGCTCCTTTGCCACACTTTGAGAGGCAGCACTGATCTTTCCTTTCAAGGGTATAAGACAGAAAACCCAACCACACAAGCAAACTATAAATCTTGGCTCACATCCTGTCCTCTCCCATCGCAATGGCCAAAACAGCTTATGTACCAAGCTGAAGACAAAAGGTAGGAAAGAAAGTTCATTCTTTTCACAGTCATCCATGGTAAAGATGTAGAGACCAGTACATTTTCCCTCAGCAACCCCTGATCTACCATTCCTACATCTGTTTATTATAATCTCTAAACACTTGTCCTCTTAGCAATCCATCATTAACAGAAAGACCAGGACATGGCTTTTCACTCCTTTGTGCAACTTTGATCCAACCTTCCACCTTATATAGTTTAAATGAAAGCCAATAATTTCTTCCCCCAGTGTTGTCATAGATGCCAGAAATCTTACATAAGGTCAACATGCAGTAGATGCTCAGTTAGCAATGTTTATGATGCTACCCTTTGGCTTACACCTGCTGCTAGAAAATCAATCCAACCACCCATCATTACATAGATACTATGAACTCAAGGCAATTCCTGCATAAAATGTATGCTTTTAAATGAGAAATTGTGAATAGCGGGGCTTAACCTTTAGTTTTAGTAGAATTTTAAAAGCAGCAGGATGATCATTTAAATGCAGGTAGGTCAGAGGTTCCTACTTTTCCCTGACCCTCAGTGTCTAGCATAACATAATAGTCCTGCTATTGTTCTTGTGGTCATGTTTATTGATGTGCTTGCACATAGAGGTGTAAAACAGCATGGGCTTTGAAGACGTGATTGTGACCTTGAACTAGTGACTAGCTGAGTCTGCCCTTCAGTTCCTTTGTGTTAGGCGAGTATCAGTGCTTTCCTCCTGGCTCTAGTCATAGGTATGACATGTGATGACATATGTCAGGTGTCTTCTACCACCTCTAGAAAATGCAGCCTCTGCTCAGCTTCCACCCCTGTACCTGACCTCAGGATAAGCGTCAGGGACACAAGTTGTAGCGGCCTGTGGTTGCTCATTCTCTGTCAGACCAGAACAGGGAAGCATGCTGTGCTTATTGTTCCGAAGACCCAGAGAAATGCCTTTCAAAGCCATAGGGACAAGAAGCATAAATAGTGAAATGAGCACCAGGCAGCAGCCCAGACTGTGATGATAAGTGATGACTGAGTTAGAGGAAAGTGCAAATGGAATCCTAAGAGGATGACAGGGTGGGAAGCCTGGAGGCAGACAGAAGGCTGTGCACGTATCCAGCGCTCTCACGGACAGATCCCGAGCATCTCTGAGCTGTGGGAGTGTGGGAGCGTAGCCTCTTACCTGTGCCATGTTGTAACTGTACCCGCTTCAGCAGGAGATTCCATGACAAAGACAGCAGATGTTATTGTTCTGAAAATATGAAAGAGCGACCTAGGCCTGATCTCATTTGAGTTGCTCCAAATTTATAAAGAACTGCACTGCCTTTCATGTTGCAATGGGCCTACCTTGGATTTGAAAGGCGTACCTTCATCCAAAGCACCTTTTCTTCCCCTTAAACTAAGATGCTGAACTGTCCTTTCTGATCAAGGTACAATAAGAAGACCTCAAACTGCTATTTTATTTTCAGCAACAACAAATGTGCCAAATGCTATACTGAGGACTTTCCAAGTATGCCCTGCCCCTTGAACCTCCAGTAGATGCATGATATCAGCCTTGTTACAAATGGGAAAGAGGCCCTGGGAAACAGGAAGCAACTTAGTCAGTTTCAGATATACTCTAAGTGGCAGAGTCAGGATTTGAAACTAGAACAAGATGATTCCAAGGCCCAGGGTCTGAACCATTTCTCCAGTTGGCTGGCCTTATGTAATTGTCCCACTTTTAGATGTTTGGAAAAAGCACCATATAAGATGGACTACTCTTGACCAAGGGGCTCTGTTGTTTTTAGCTGAGATTTTATGGATGGTGAATGCCTGCAGCGTAAGATGAAAACTCAGTAAACACAACTTAGGAGTAAATGTTTTAAAACCAATGCAGCTCATCTATACCTAATGATATGGGATTCTAGTAACCAAGATGACAGAAACTCACTTACGTGAATTCCCTTATGGGAACCAGTTTAATGATTAAACATTTTTAGAATCTGTATTATTAACCACATACAAATATATTTTTAGTGTGCTTACAGACATTACAAATTTGTTTTACTTTCTCCACAGATCTTGCTTGGAAATGTAATAGTCTCATGATAGGAAACTCGAAATATCATTGGACTTTACAAAGGGCAAAAATTTGCTAGAAATGGCTTCAAGTGCACTAAAGGTTTGATACCACCTATGTACCAGAAAGAATATTGGGACTGGTAGCCAAGAGCTTTGGGTTCTAATCCCACTGGCCCAGAGGCTGGTCCAGTGATTTGGATAAATCCCTTTTCTCTCTGAGATTTATTTCCACCTCCTAAAAAAAATGAACTCAGAAAAACCTGAACTAGGGGATCTTTAAGGGCTTTTCCTACTCTGAAGTGAAATAGAATTCTATTTTAGACATCTCATCAACACTTATATTTACAATCTCTCTTTCCTTGGCAAATGCCCATCATGGGTGAAAGTTTTTTCTAGACCTCAGCAGAGTCATCATTATTCTAACTGAACTCAGACTCAATTCTTGACATTTATAATATATTTATGTGTTCACTAATTCATCCATCCATCCATCCATCTATCCAACAAATGAGTTACCTACTCTCTGTCAGGTACAGTACTACAAGATGATTAAGAAAAAGATTAAGAAAATGATTAAGAAAAAGTTTCTGCAGTCAAAAAAAATTTCCAGTCTAGTGAGCAAAGCAGACAAATAAAAATATATCCTATTGATACAGGCATTACTATTATGAAATATGTTCCTTTGATTAACACTTATTTATTGAATGACTACTATGTGCCAGGCAGTGCATCACATGTTGTAATGCAACAGTTAAAAAACAAAAAGATTACTATCACACCTCCTACTAAATAACTTTCATTGCAGGGGTAGGGGTGAGGGACCATAGGTAGTCATAATTAGCATGCCAACATATGTCCCAGGAGACATCACCCAGTCTGGGTGCCCTGAGGCTGCAGAGGCAGGGTTGGAGAAAAGATTTACTCAGGGAAGGGAAGGGGTTAATAACCCTCATCTCTGGCTTTTAGAGCTTTGCATCTTACAAGAAGGAAAAGCTTGTTTGCAAATAGAGAAAGTTAGCTGAGTCAGCAAATAGAAACAAGAGTCAATAAACCAATAGCCATGGCATAGATGGAGATCTTGCCACGGACGCCCAGTCCCCTGCTAAGAGTGATCACTGCTGGGGCTAAAACTCTTTCTGGAGATCAAAGGGCAGAGATTGGGGGGAGCAATGCCAACAGTTAATTCTTGGTGCTCAGCACCCATAGGCACCCCCTCAGAATTGAGGTGCAGAGAATAGGAAATTACTTGTGTCCCTAGAATTAATATGTCAGCATAGGCACAAATAAGGGACTGTCTTGGAAAAAAAGGAAAAGGGGAAAAAACTGATTCACTGACTGTCAATTCATTG
This sequence comes from Dolichotis patagonum, assembly GCA_004027295.1. NCBI lineage: Eukaryota > Metazoa > Chordata > Mammalia > Rodentia > Caviidae > Dolichotis > Dolichotis patagonum. Next base: position 25,950 of record PVJX010016609.1, on the reverse strand, counting down.
TCTCACTACACTGTGAGCTTTACTTCTCACTATTCCATTAGCTTTCTGAGATACAGCTCTATGACTCCCATTCTACAGATGAGAAAACTGAGGTCAAGGAGTGACAGTAGCTTTGCCAAGGCCACACAGCTAAAGAGAGTAAATATGAAGGTTGAACCACAGTCTGTCTGCCTCCTGCAGCACCTAAGGGAGTTTCCCTTGAAGACTTCCTACTCTCCAGGCAGCCTTATGGGGCCCTTAAGTGGCTGCTTCTCATTTGCAAAATACATATTTGTTGTATAATGAAAGGCAGTAATTAACAATCCATTCTGAGTCAAGGAAAACTTGTTCAGTAAGCACACAGGGAGGAAAGAGAAAAATGTAGCAGGATTTTTTTTTTCCTTGAATAGATTTCCCACCGTCACCAATATTTCCAAAAAGAAGGAGGAGAGATTGAACTGTGGACCTTGCTGCACTATCACTGACAGGAGATATCACTTCCCGTCCAGGAGGAAGAAGGAAAATCCTATCCACCCACCCCTGCCTGGCTTCCTGTCCCTTTGCCAGGAGTAACTGTTACCTCTCCCATTATGAATCATGAGGTCTGTGGCTGTTGGCAGATCATAAATCAGTCCTGGGAGTTTCGAGGACAAATCCCAGGACTTTTAATCTTTAATATTAGATGTGTTTAAAGTGGTGAATATTTCATGAGGGAGCTGTTGCATTTTAACACATCATTAGTGACTCTCACTACCACCCCCCTTGGTAAATGCCTCCTACCCAAATTCAAGGTGTTCAGCCTTTTCCATTTCCTCACCTCTGGCCACAGAGCAGACCCTGGGCATGTGGGTGGGGAAGGGGAATAGAGGGTACTCTGTCTGGGAGCAGCCCCTTCATAGCTTACCAAGTACCCAGGGAAGAGAGCATGTAGAGCTCTCTGTTCTATCTCGTTCAACAATTTTGTTATGAATATATCAGATACTATCTCTGATTCATTTTTCAGCATTCTGTTTTACTACCATTTCAGTTCAACCCCTATTTATGAAACTCAAGCTATCTGTCAAATACTTGCGAAGGACCAGGGGCACAAAGATTAAGCAGTGTTGCAGTACATAAACCATGTTACCGTTTTTTAAACGTTCAGAATGCTTCATTCATGGTCAAATGTATAATGTGCACAGTTCACCAGCAAAAAAAATAAGCTTATGTGATGAATACAAACATTTGGAAATCCGTAGTTACGCATGATAGATGTAGAATCTGGATACCTTGGTATCTTGTTCATTAGAATATTTTGTTTGGATTGCACAGGGTGTAGGAGATTCCGATTCACATGAAACATAGCTGCAAATAGCATGAGCGTGTTAGCATCTTGACTCACAGTCTCAGCACCCTCTTCAATGAAACAAAGATGACAGAGACTTTTTATCTAAACACAGCATAAGATAAATTTACCTGGCAATCTGACCTAGCATAATGATTCTCTTTGGTGTCTGGCAAGTGATATCTGTTTACTGTTTATCTTTTAGTTTTTGAAGAGATTTACAAAGGAAACTTTAAGAAAAAGTAAAAGCAAATATTGAAAAACAAATCCTTAAATTCCCTACATTTCAAGGACATAATCTGAAATCTTCTGGGTGAGGCCAATCAGAATCAATGTAGGAAAATAGGATGGAAGGGATGCATGTGTGTGTGTGTGTGTGTGTGTGTGTGTGTGTGTGTCTGTGTGTGATCACCAGAAGATATGAAAGACAGTAATCCTGTAACAATAACCTGGAAATTTACTAAAGCCATAACACATGGTTATCCATTCGCCTCACATTGTCAAGGAGTGATTCTTCTCTAGGCAGTAGGCTAAGGCAGAGCAGTTCTTATCAGCTTTTCTCAAGATGTGTTCCAAAGCCTGCTAATCCTGCGAATTGTTCCAGTAGCAAGTCTCCCAGTGTAAAATAAGTTAGAGGAAAATCATATGCATTACTATCGTGAAGAATCACACTCTAATGGCTATGAAGAAAGGTACACTTTTCCTAGATGTATTTTTTTATTAGAACTAATTTTTTGTAAAGCATCTGTGAATATTTCAAAAATATACTTGGGGGATAAAAACCCAATAACTAATTGCATTAAAAATTCACTTAAGAAATGCACAGTAAAACAGAAATTATTACTAACCAGAGGGCAGGCCAGAGAGCTTCTGAAAATCCTTCCCGGACACTGAGCATTTGAAGCTATACTAGGAAACGGGACATGCATTGCCCGGCTGAAATGAATTTGGATATTCTTAAGGCAGTATTGAAGGCTAGAAAGCTTTCATGCAAACAGACAATGGGGTAGCCAAGGTGGGAAAAAGATGAGTGGGTCATGGAAAAATCATAAATGTAAGGAAGAAAAGAGATTGGAAAATAATAAGAAGGAGAAAGGTAGACAATTTCAAAATGCTAAAATAATAAAGCAAAATAAAACTAGAAAATTGTAGACCAGAACAAAAATTTTTCCAAAAAGGGAAGACAAGTATCTTGGAAGGGGCATTAGACTTAATTTTTACAAATGGGCATGACTTGCTCATTTAGGTAGTTAGAATATCTGACTGTAAGTTTTTAAGTAAATACTGCTGATCATAATTTTATTATTTGAAAATAGGTCTCCATTTGTAGCCATCTGGTCCTTTTTTTGTTTCTCTGATTGAGCTATGAGTTCTTTCAATCACAGGACTGCTCCTTTGGTCTCTGTGTCTTCTGTGCAGAGCCAAAAACTTGGCGGAGTGTGGCCAGGTCTTGGTGGATGAATAAGCGAGTGAGTGAACAGATGAAAGAACACATGGATAAACTCTTATTAAGCACAGTGGTCAATGGACCCGAACACCGTTTTTCATGGTCTTTTGTAAACCTAGGCAGCTCATTCTATTTTCCAGGAAAACAGGAGACACAGAGAAGCCTATTTCAGGAAGCAGTGTTTCACAAGATTCCTTTCTCTTTTGCTTCCAGGAGAATGCAGCTGTCATGAAGGCTATGCCCCTGATCCTGTTCACAGACACCTGTGTGTGCGCAATGACTGGGGACAGAGTGAAGGGTGAGTGGGCTGGGACTGGGACAGTGTGGGACCTATTTCTACCTCCTTTGTTATCAGATGCTCAAAACTGATCCACAAACAGGACCCTCTGCCGTAGTTGTTCAAATCTCAGTAAGAGGGAATTCAGTTGTTCCACCAAATCAGGCTTTCATGCTAAAGGTACACGATTGATGAAGTCCTCGGGAACAAAGGCTATTGTTTAGGTCATGCACTCAGATGGGAAGTAGTCAATCACTGCTTCCTTAAGTGAACTGAGGAGCAGTCAGATGTTTTGTGCATAAACTCAGAAATGGAAAGTACACTTTATAAAAGTGCCAGGTCCTTCTATTAAATGTAGACATTATTTTGCAATGTAAAAAGTCTTTCCCATAATGACTTCTGTGCGATTTGCTTCTCTTGTGCAGTGTACATATGTGAATGCCATTTGCTTCTGACTAACATCATCTTCATTCCCCTCTTCTTTCCCTCCTGTTCTTTTCACAGACCTTGGCCTTATACCACCCTGGAGAGGGGCTATGATCTGGTGACAGGGGAACAAGCCCCTGAAAAGATTCTCAGGTGAGTTGACAGTCATTTGGGGGAATGTTGCTGGGGACTGGAGAAAGTCATAGGAAGGTGATGTCATGCATCCTTAAACTACAGATCCAGTGCACGTAGAGCTGCACTGAGTGTGAGAGAAGTCTCACTGGTGCTGACACACCATCTAAGCCCAGTATGCCATGGGAATCTAATTCCCGTTTGTCTGGCATCAAGACTTACAGACTCAGGTACTTGAACAGAAGGACACTTTGCCAATCATCTGTTTGAGTGGTTTAAAAATATCCTGTAGCCATAGAATGTTGTCCCACTAGTTCTACAGAATCTTATGTAAGACTTCAATACTTAAGTAGCTAAACACATACAGCAAATTAAGCAGTGAAGTTGGGAATCAGAGTTTGTTTTGTATTGGTTTGAAGTCCATGCTCTTAACCTTTGTGCTAGGCTGCTCCTGTGGACTTAACAGTCACTTACGAAGCTCCTAGTGGGTATCATGCCTGTGGGTGAAATACAGATGAAATAGTCCTTGTCTTCAGAGTTCACTGTTTACTCAAGAAAATAAAATTAGAAGTGCAAAGTAATTTAAGGGCTACATGATGATGAAATTTTAGAAATGACCATCAAAACTTGTGCCTTGGGGAATATAGGGGTCTTGGTTGGGTGGAAAACTGAGAAAATGTCCTATAAGGGATGGGATAAGGGGCCCCTTTATTCTTTTGCTCTCTGTTTCCCAGGGAGGTCCCCAATGGAAACTCTTACATTGCAGGTCTACTTTCAGCTTGGGCCAAGGCCTCTGGCTTCCTGTCAGCAAAAGCTTCGTGGTCCCACCTGTGGAGCTGTCCATCAACCCCCTGGCCAGCTGCAAGACAGATGTGCTCGTCACAGAAGACCCTGCAGATGTCAGGTAGGGAAGTCATCCCCTGGATGCTGTATCAAGGACTCCTGGGAATGGAAGTCTTTCTGTTTTGGGATCACGCGAATCCTTGTGAAGAAGTGATCTCTGTTGTTGATGGAAGCCTATTGGATACACAGAGCACTGTCAAGTACACCATCCTTCGAAACTCCTAAAATGACCTTCATTCTGTGCCTCAGTCCCTTACACGGCAAGGTCCTTGCTCTCTTTTTGGGGTTTTAAAAAATATTAAAAAGGGTAACACATTATCTGGTTCTTTATGTGTCACTAATGAGTTTATCATACAAAAATCACCACCCAACAGTATATTGGGGAACCACGAGAAAGAAAAATTTGGAAAATGGATGTTTTTACTGTGACTTTGGCACTAAGGAGAGACTTTAGTCAGTCTGTAATCCAAGTGTCCAGGTCAAATGTCTTTGTTCTTAACTCTCTTTTGCTACGTCTTGCACCTAATTTCATTATAGACTTACTTGACTGCATTTTAATTAGTTACTTACACGTAACTGTCCCATTATGTGGCATGCTTCTCAAGGTCAAGGAAAATGACTTACTTAGCTTTTTAATCCCCATTTCCTAGTACATATTGGACACCTACTAAATGTTTATTGATTTAACTAAGTCGGGGGTCTTAGATCTGATCCTGGAGATTTCTAGTGAAGGTTTTTTTCCACTTTTAATTTGATTAAAGAAAATCCTCTAGAAATTTTGATGTCACAGAAAATAGACTAGTTTTGCATGTAAAACTGTCATGTACACAGCTTATTGGATTTAGAACTAAAAATTAAAACATGAATCTCCCTCAACTACCAGTGACTGTTACCATACCACTGTACACCTGTATGTGGGCCACTCTGAATCAAGGTAATATTATTATGTACATGACATCACAATTGAAAATTCCTAAATCCACTTGTCCTACTTTGCCCTATATTTATTGCCACTTTTAACTTAGAAGGAGGAAACTAACATGCTTTTTCAGGTTGTTAGTATTTCCCCAAAGCAGTTGTTTATAAAAGAATAGATTAACAGGTGATAACATTTAGAAAACACAGCATTAATGACCAAAAAGAAGGGACTGATAGCATTCACATACAAAAATCAACTCATGGAAGACTGTTGTTTCCATTTTATAGAACTGAAGTAAATGAAACTTAGTAAAGCATGTGTGAAAGTCTCTCCGCATTTCATATTTTAAAGTTGGAGCAAGGAGCATCTCTCTGGTTGAAGGCCTATTCTCAAGGGAACCTAATGACCTTGTCTGAAAAGAACAGAAAGAAGGCCTGCACCAGCCAGCTTTCTGCAGAGTTCTTTATTGTTGACATTGCACTCATGATTTCTGTGAGGATACAGAAGAGAGCTGTCAGAGCAGCTAATGGTCACATATTCTAGAGCTGCAATGGGTGAGGTGAAAATTCCATCTCTATCATGTGTGATCAATATAGTCATAGCCAAGTTCAACTCTCTGAGTATCCACCTCTTTGTAAAAGGAGGATAATAACAGTGTCTCTTCACAGAGTACACTAATAATAGCTCATATCTGTTGATCATGCACTATGTGCCAAGTATGTTGCTAGTACTATCTTATTACATCCTTATGCCAGGCCGATGGGGAGACGCTTTTTCATTTTACAGAACAAAAGTAAATAAATAAAAAATACAACAACAAAAAAAATGAACTTGAGGCAAGGGGGTGCTTTGATTCGCAAGTGAAGAAGTAAGCTATGCTTCAAAGGCTGCTCTGCAAGGGTGGATAAAATATTGCTGTCATCTCCATTTGAAAGGATCTATGCTAAATTGATTGAGTTTTCCAAGCTGCACTAATAAACCTTGTTTGACATGATATTGCCCAGGCAAGCATGTCATGGGTGTTTAAAGAATTAGTAAGTTCAATTCAGGTGATATGTTAGAAATTAATAAATAATAGATCGTAATTATAGATAGCCAATAGCATCACAACAGAGAGATTAGTGAAAAGTCTGTGTGGAAAAGCAAAGGCACAGGGAAAGAGAGACAAGCAATACAGCAAGATTGGAGAGGAAAATGCATGGGTGCAGTGCAAGTTGATTCTTAGATTTTAAGTCTGTCATAAATTCTCAGAAGTTAGGGGCCTTCCCACTCCTAAAACCAACACATTCTCAATTATATGGACTGTGCTCCACACTAGTGGCTAAATTTAAAATAACTAATCATTACAAATGTTGTCAAGCCTATAGAGCAACTGGAACTTTGGTATCTCTAGCAGGGAAATATAAATTAGAATCAGCCCTGTGTAAACTGAGCAATATGTACTAAGGTTGTATATATGCATATCCTATAACCCATCACACCATCCCTAAGAAGGTCTAACGGAAACATGGATATATGCACCACACACACATACACACACCTATGAAAACACTAATGGGATACTTATTTCTACTGTTAAAAAGATGAAAAAAAACCACACAAATGTTCATTAACAAACTAAAGAAATAATGAAATAGTCACACAATGAAATACGATAAACAAGGAATATTAACGAACACAACCAAGAACTTACCATAGAGGAATCTCACAAACATGACATTAAATTATGTAATTGAAATGCAAAAGAATATCTATGCTTATAAAAGATTTTAAAAACTTGTTTTACTAGTTACTGCAAGTAACATTTTATACTTAAAAGAAGGATGGTGTTGTCTTTGGGTGACAGGGAAAAATCCAGGGAGGCAAGAGGGATGCATTATGCTGATGACACTGAACTTCTTGACCTTAGAGGCAGTTATGTGAACATTTTAGCTGAAAACTGACCAAGCTATACTTTTTTGTGTATGTTATTGTATGTCAGTATATTCTTGATTTAAAGTTATGCAGCTCAGCTGAACCACTTGAATTCAAGTCTTCAGTCCACCACTTGTTTACCATGTAATCTTTTCAAGAGCTGTTTCCTCTGAAGGAAATAAAAGATTTTTTTGAAGCCTACAGTGGGAGGTGAGAGTCAAATGACATAAAATATATAAGGCACTGAATATAGCACATGATTAACTCTAGAGGCATTGGTTATTATGCTCACATGGATGGTAGTGTAAGGAATTATTTATTCGCTTTTTCATTCTTTTCCCTTTCCCTTTTTGAAAGAGACGCATTTTAAAATCAAATTGATGATGCATTTTTAAATCAACATTATCACAATAAGAAGGGCTTGGACTGATTCCTGTGTCATCAGGTCTGGGAAAGACTTCAGTAGGTATATAAACTAGTACAATATCCCAGATGTGGCTTTATGTACATGGACATGTTTACAGAATGAACTAAGAAAGAGTCATATGTAGAGTAGACACAGAGAAATTTATTAATTCATAACAGAGTATTTTAAGAGATTGTAAAGAAAGAACAAATTCCCAGTGAAGGAAATTAAGCAATTATTCTCAGGAATGAGAACATTTGCAATTAACCATGAATTGTGACTATGATTTGGCTGTGCAGAATCGAAGTTGCAAGAAAAGCTTTCAAGTCTGAGGATTGAAGGGCAAAAGAAGAAAACTCCCTTGGATGGCTCCCATTTTCCTGCCTGTCCCAACAGGAAGCTGCCTAGAATGAGATTTTTAGCATTGGAGACACTAATGATGCCAGCCACAAAGGTGGAGAAACAAACTCTACCTCAATTTCATACAGATTCCTTTAAGTTTTAAAAAATGTCTGTGGGCCCCCCCCCATGTGTCAGACACTGTGCCAGGTACCTTAGTATCATGGAAATGAATACAGCCTCCTCTGACTTCAGAGGCTCATGGCTTAGCAAGCATCATGGCATAAGAGACCCACTTCAGGGATGAAATAAAAGTCCCTTGTGGAGAAGGAAGCACAGCAAACAACACTTACTGCTACACACTGGGCCTTCTTCACAATTTCACCTGGAGCTAGGTCTTCTTGTAAGAGAAATGTGAGAATAGCTATTATAGCTGGGATAATAATCATCCACAAAGCTTTTGGGGCTCCTCAGTGATTTTTCTATGATCTGAAATCAATGACAATGAAATGGTGAAATGCTGTTAATTCCTAACAATGTTGAAAGAATAATGGGATATCAGAATGCAACCTAGCATTGCTCACTTGGTGATAGTTTTTACATTGAAAGTTCTGAATAGAATTAAGAGTGTCTTCTTGTTCTTTTGGCCTTTCAATTCTTAGCATGGAGCATTTATTAAACACCTATTGTGTTTAATAAATGTGAGCATAACAGATTAGGTTTTGGAAACATAAAAAAAAGACAAAAAATCTCACTGTATTCAATTAGACGAACTCTTAAACCAAAGTATATACTTTGTAGTAGTTGAAGAGGTTGGAAGAAAATTTCAAGGCAGAGAAGTGACACAAAGGATGAGCTGGTCAAACTCAACTAGAAGTTAAAAGGAAGTTCTCACAGTGAAGAACAATTTGGGGACGAATTTCAAGTACCCAGGAGGTCACTAAGCCATTGGTTCTCAAAGTGTGGCCCCAGGACCCACAGCATCAACTTTACCTTGGAACCTGTTAGAAGTGCAGACTCCCAGAAATCACCTCATGTAGTCTGATCATGACCCCAAAAGCAGCCATTTGTAATCCCTAGAAATTGTTACTATTACTTCATGGGAGGAGGGCTGTTTGCCAGTGTTATCAAATCGAAGATAAATTGATTATCCTTGGTGATGTGGGTGGACCTATGATATCACAGGGGCTCCTAATAAGGGAGCAGAAGTGAAGGATTTGATACCCAGACAGAAGGCAACATGGAGAAGTGAGACAGCAGTGATTCAGCCGCAAGCCCAAGGGTGCCAGCAGCCAACAAAAGCTGAAAGAGGCAAAAATCAGATAAGACCCCAGAGCCTCCACAAGGTGTGTGGCCTTGATTTTGGCCCAGGGATACTGATTTTGACTTCTGGTTGTTTTGGGATCGATCTAGTTTGTGGGGATTTCTTACAGGAACCACAGGAATCTAGTACACTTACTGAATCAATAGTCCAATGGTCATCCACGCTACCTGACTACACGAGTTCACAGGTGGTTCCAAAGCCCACTAATGTTTGAGTACAGATGCACTAGGTACCACATCAAGAAATAAATCACCTGGGAGGCAAAGAGGTTTGGCTTAGCGGGATTTATATGCTCCCAAGTGCTGCTGGGACTTGGTATCCCTGTCTCCTCTCATCCATCACCTCTGTTTTTCTCTGGGTTCAATTTCCTTTTTAGGTACACTCTCTCCTCCTACATCCTGAGCTTAGCATTGCCAGGTAAAGAGATGACATATTTTCCAAAAGAGTAAGCAAAACTCCTGGCACCAAACAGTAACAATAATAACTCATTTTTATGTGGTACTTCCAGGTGCCTTACTGAAATGAGATCATTTAATTTTCACCCATTATTAGCTCCATTTAAGACATGAAAAACTGAGGCAGAGAGAGGTCATGCAACTTTCCCTGGGTAACTCAACTTGTACATGGCAGAATGAGGGTTTCAATCCTGAGATCTTGACTGTTGATCAGTGTGCCTCATCACTAGACTACGATGCTTCAGTCTGACATAAATTGAAACACTGGCCAGTAGCCTATATCAGTACTAAGGGGGCAGAATGCTTTAGTCAGATGGACCTGGGTTACCAGCTCACACTCAAAAGTCACAGAAAAATCAAAACAGACAAAAAAATGGATGTCATACAAGGAAAGAAAGCTCTCCTCTAGGTGTCCTTATCATGGGCCAGGTGCAGGGCCTTGAGGTGGCATGCCTGAAGAGGGAGTGTCCAGCTCAGTCTGGCTTTGGTGCCACGCCCAGGAGCACATATTACAAAACACAATGAGGGAAATGTTGGAGACAGAACCTGTGGGGTAGAGCCTTTCCCATTTTCTTAGCAGTGGACCACCTGGACTAGCAGAGCCAGCAAAGTCTCTAGGAGCACTGATGTCAGTGTTTTCACTATTTCAGGGTTCCTGCTGTGGTTCTGGATAAAGTTTCTGTACGAAAGTCTGGCTTGAACCTAGGCATTGCCTTTAATTAGATAGAATGTTCTGGAAATAGGGGCCATGCATGTTTAGGTGAAATCCTTAACAAATGTACACTAGGAACTTGCCCATGGGATGAACATTTTGGTAAAGACTAGAAATATAAGGATCATAGCAGGTGTGGTAGTGCAGGTTTATAATCCCAGCACTCAGAGAGCCTGAGGCAGAATGATTGCAGATTCAATCCCAACATGGGCAACTTAGTGAGACTGTCTGAAGATGAAAAATAAAAAAGGGCTGGGGGTGAAGCTAACTAGAAAGGCCCATTGTTTAATCCCAACTTCTCTTAAACAATAACAAAAACAACCCTGAGAAGATCTCATGTTAAATGGCAAGGAGAAAATCTCTAAAGTTGATTTCATCTTCCCATTTCTAGTGACATTAAGAACATACAGGTAAAGAAGGATAGAAACAAAAATAGGGAAAAGTGTGTGTTTTACAATCAGTGCAGATCTGGATGTGAATCCCGACTCCACGTCTTGCTCCTGGAGCTACTTGGGCCACATCTGCCTCTCTCTGAGTCTGGAAAGTAGAGTTCAGTATTTCCCTCCCATGGTGGTTGTTAGAATCATATGAAGTATGTAAAGTGACAGACAGGAACTTACATGTACATGTTTCTTTGAATAGTGGGAAGTTCTAGAAGATACAGTAGGAATTAAGAGTGAGGAAGTAACCATGATGCAGTCTGACTAGACAATAAAAAGATGTAGTTAATGGTAGAGAAGTGGAAGAGAGACAAGGTGTCTGCCTCCTTTCTCTGGGTCATGATGGGAGAAGTGTGGGAGAGTCAAGATGACAGGACATGGGGGTAGGTGGGAGTAGGGCTCAGTATGACCTATTACACTGCAGCGCTTGGCTTTGAATGGATCTGGGAAGCAAAGCTAAGGTTGCAAGGGGCTCATGATAAAAGTCTTATATTGTTGGTTGCTCAGACGCCTTGTCATTACATTTCCTGCAGCCTCAGATTTTATGTGTGTGTGTGTGTGTGTGTGTGTGTGTGTGTACACAAATGTGTACATGGTAGGCAACCTACCTACTTACAAGTGTACTTACCTTTCCAGTGGGGAGTCTGATTCCAGATTTGCTTCTTCAGGCCTTATTAGGTGGAATCGGAAGCTACCAAGTTTCCCCTCTGTATCTTTCCAAGAGGGCAAGAGAACTTGAACAGACACCCCAGTTACCTACATGAAATACAGAACTTTGGAATATTTGACACAGTAAATAGTGCAAACTCTGGAGCAAATTAACTGGGTTGAAATCCCAGCTCCACCACTTGCTAGCTAAGTTACATCGATACTCTCTGGGCCTCAGTTTCTTACCTGTAAATAGGAATGAGAATTCCAGCTATATCTTTGGATACTTTTGAGAATTGCACAATGATTAAACATCTAGAGTCTTAACTGATAATCACTAGCATTTATTAAGAACTTACTGTGTATCTGGTCCTGTCTAAACACTAAAGGTACAAATTCTGACTTCTTACAATAATAATTCATATATATCAGTAATGTGATTACTGATATTTACCAAGAAACTGAGGTACCAACGTATAAAGTTATTGGCAAAACGGAACACAAGTCGTAATGGCAGAACCAGAATTTGAACCTCATCTATGGGATGAATGATCAGCAAATGTGAGCTACTAAGGACACAGGATATAGGAATTTTCTGTAAGATCAAGGAGTAGAGCCAATGAACTTTCTTTGTCTTTGTTGACCATTTATTCCATACTACGGCTTGTATCTAGATATCCCCTCAAATCTTCACGAATTCATAGGTGAGGTATTTCAGAGCTGGATAGATCTAGGGTGTTTGATATTGGGATTAAGGGTGTGTTATACTAAATGAGTCCACTGGAGTTAGCATAGATATATGTGTCACCACCCACAGGGCTGGCATCCTGGAGGGGACAAAAGTGAAATGCAGACTGATAGCTGCTGCTTGCCATTCTGCTGTCTGCCTTGGCCTAGACTATTTTCCCTCTGTGATGCCCCTTTGCCATGCCCCTCTGCCATGCCACCCTGCCTTGGAGCCTGCTGAATATGAATGGAACCCTTTACAAATAGTGAGCTAAAATAAATGTTTCCTCCTTTCATTTTGGATAGCAGGTATTTTGTCCCATCAGTTAGAAAAGTAAGGCAATCCATTATATAAATATTTTTAGTACATATGAAATATGAAACATAAATAGGGAAATGAGGAAACTGTGGTTAAATGGCACCCACAGCTTAGTTTATAGAATTTGGACATTAGAATTCTCCCTGCACTACCATATCCTCCCTTTCCTAAGAGAACTAAGCCCTTTGACAAGCGTTCCTATACAGGCCTTCACACTCTCTGCCACACACTTTCACTCTCTGCCTTCTTCTCCTACGTTCTTGTTACCTGCCGTTCAGCCAGTGCGCCCAGAGACGTATGCATTTCCCCCACTTTAGTTTAGCGCTCATAATAAAAGTGAAGTCTATTAGGAGGGGTTTCTGCCCAGGCTCAGTAAATCTCTTCAAATACTATTCAGCACCAGATTTCTGTTAGTCTTCGCTACTGGGGAGGCTGCACTGAACACCAACTGTCAGCTCAGGTAGTGGGCTCCAGACACAGCACTTCCTAAATGAAACGCAAATTGAGACTTTGGAATATAAATATTGAAGTGACCCAGGTTGGATAAAGGGGAACCAGTTAGCTAAGCTTCTATTTTACATGCAGGAGGTTCTGAATTATTAAAACTTTAATAAATGTAATAATAAATATTTGATGTTGAATTATAGAAGGGTTTGCAGATACAGTGAAACTGAGAAACGACTCTTTATATCTGCATTAGAAGTTAAACGTATTTCAAATGGGACTTCTGATGCTGAGGAGGTCTGCTGATCTTCTGATTAAAAAGAAAGGGGTAGGTTTGCTGGGCTGAGGTCAGGAACTGAGGGTTTAAGTCTCAACCACATACTGGAGGCACTGAGTTACATTTTAGATGAAAGCCTTCTTCTCAGTTTCCTGTAATTCCTGCTTCTGGTGCCGAGGCTACTTTTATCACCCATTTCACAGATAAGGGAGCAACATTCAAAGACCTTAAGGTAGAAGGTAAGAGAAAGAATTAGAATTTAAACACAGACTTCAGATCAAAGATTCAGTGGACAAAGACCTGATTCAAATAATCTTGATGAAAGCTGTATCATCATGGGGAAAGCTTCTGCCCAACCACAGAGATGAGGGAAGATGAAGAAATTGCCTGATATTAGGAATTTATTTCTTCTTGCCTCATCCCATTATGTCATGCTTCACTTGTATTCTGTAACTATGTCTTATCTGACAAGTGTTTTGCACCTCTGATACCAAGGATGGCATTCCTTTCTTTGACATGAATTTGGAAAAATTCTAGAGAAAGAATATCATTGGCTTATCTGGTGTTAGGAGCCTATCTCTAATTTAATCATCCATTATCAGGGGTCAGGGCCACCATGCACAGACATACCCAAAAGAAGAATTCATGAACTGAGGAAACATCTATTCCAACTTGTATCTTCAAAATCCCCCTTGAGCTTCTGTGTATCCATCTATCTTACAGCTCAAGACTGAATCAGAGATGGCAGATGTTAAACATCCAGGGTTCTAACACAGATAAATAGATAGAGGGTGCCTTGTATTATGTTGGGAACATTTCTGACACTACAGACAAATTCAGTGGGAGATGTGTAATGATCAACTCATGAGGCCCACGTCAGTACCAGCTGGGGTTTGTGACCGAAGAAGCCTCAGGTGTTTGTCTTCTCAATCCTCGTATTTAGAGACCTTCTCAGTTTTCTATCTCATAACTTGGTGATTATGTTCCCCTAAAAAGTATAGAGAGAGTTTTGTTTGCTGAGACATAAAATAAAAGATAGTCCTATGATTGGAGATGTTATAGATGAACTAGAAATGGAACTGTTTTATCCACAAGTTTTCACCCATGCTATCTCAGGGGGAATATTTGAAAAATCTCATCTCAATGCCAATATGTTTCCTGATATAAATGTCTGGCTTGTGGCAGAGTTGAGGCCTCCTGTAGAAGTGCTTCCTAGATACTGGCTGGCACTATCAGCATCGCTTGTATTGAAAATGGAACATTCTAATTTAAGCTATAAACAAACTACCAGCTTCACAAGGGCCTTGAACTGCACCCTAGTGTTCCAAAGGTATGTATAAAATTTACAAATTCAGAAAGGACCTTCTGCAGCATTTTTTCCTTTTCCCTGCCATGGCCTGATGGTCTCTCACTGATAGACTCTACCCTGGTCCTGCAGGTATCTCACCGCCTGTGGCTTTGTTGCCTGCTATGGTCCCACGGTGTTCCTTAGAAACCCTCTCTTAGTCTTACCTAAACAGGCTGGGATTTCAGTTTTGCAAGCTGTAACTCAGGAATGTGCTTGGCAAGGTGAACTAAGATGAAAAATCATTTTGTTACCTAAGACCCACTCATTGTGGCTGATTAGAACCATATATTTTCTGTAGTGCTTTATTCTACCTGGTAAACACCAATCCCTGTGTCCCAGCACACACACACACACACACACACACACACACACACACAGAAGGGTGGGGGTTTAGTCAGTCACAAAGATGTTACGGATAAACTTGATTCTATTCCCTCTCACCAACCATAGAAATTAATTGCAAAAAGGATCTCAGGAGTAAACAGGTTGCATATTCAAACTTGGAGAGTTTATAAAGCATACTGTTCACAAAACAGACTGTTCTAGAAAAGCAACAAAAGATATATAGTATGCTGTGACTGGTGTCAGTGGGTCAAAGTAAGGGTGAAGATTCCAGAATGTGGGGAGTGAATTCCATAAAGTTATGACATTTACTCAAGGGAGAGGAGCAGTGCATGCTGACAGCACATGGCAACCCTGCAGGATGGGTGCCAAGGGAATAAATGTTCCAACTCTATCTCATGGGGAAACAGATAAGGGAGCCCTTGCATGTCACCCATCAAAGTCAGCTTCCTAAGACCCAAGGCAGAGAAGGATGAGCTGAATGTGGATCTGCAGAAGCACGTGGGAGAGTCCCAGCACAAGTCCTTCTGTCCTAGCTGCCAGATACCCCGGCATGTCCACAGCTTTCCACCTTCACTGACTCTCCCTGGCTCAAACCTTCTCAGTCTCCCTGCTTTCAGTCCCATCTCACCCCACATAGGCACACAATGCAGCCTCTGCACAGATGAGGCCAAGCCTAACCCCTGATTAAAACCTTTTGGAGCCTTCTCCCCACTGCAAATGACTCAGAATAAAAATCCACCCAGCACTCAGGAGGCTAAGGCAGGAGGATCTGTGTGAGTTCGAGGCCATCCTGAGCTACAAAATGAGTTTAAGGGAGCCTGAACTGAATAGTGAAACTGTCTCAAAGAAAGAAAGAAAGAAAGAAAGAAAGAAAGAAAGAAAGAAAGAAAGAAAAGAAAGAAATCCTTAGTGAATTAGCTGGAATATATTAGCACTCCAGTCTGGCCACCTTCCCAATGTCATTTCATCTTCCATCATGTCCTCATCATGTCCCCAAATTCCATGCACTTTTACCTTCTTGCCTTTGTCCCTCTGCCTGAAGTTCCCTAACTCTCACATATTCCTCCTACATACCAGGTTCACTACATCCCATCCATCACAGCTTTTCGGAAATATTGCTTTCTTTGAACACCCTTCCATGAAAGTGCCCTCCTCCTGTCCATCAAAACTGCCACCCATCAATGCTTTCTTCATATTGCTGGATGTTTCTTACTGAGATAGGGTACAGTGTATTCATTGCATTACAGTTAAGTATAGATGAGTATTCTACCCTGACCTAGTAATCTATGAGTTTGGGGGGATCATGAGTTGAATCTTAACCATCATTTTATTCCCAGTTCTAAGTGCCATATGTAGCTCAGACAAAGAACACAGAACATTTTGATGATACTAATTTGATGTTGCTGTTTGCTATGATCATGAAGATATTTTGATATTAACAACAAATATTTCTCACCAAATACTTTTCTGCTATCTCCAAGTGTCATCTGATCCCTTTACAGATAAATGTCCCCAGCATCAAAATAGACCTATCAAAATCCTCAGCTTCACAGTGTTTGTTGTATTATATCATAACAGACCTCAAAATGGTTATTATTATTTCAAAGTGGTTTCAAGTAACACCAGTGGTTTGAGATAAATAAATGAAGGGAACTTTTTAAAAAGAAGGATTCCTCAGTTGCAGAGTTTGAGAATTTTTGTTATGAATAAGGTAGCTACACTAATTTCCTTAATGGTAGCTTCCTCAGGAGTATTAGGAAGAAAATGCTAGATACTACAGTTTCTCCAATATTATTCCACTAAGAGATGATTCAGTAGCACCCTTCCTTGAAGTGTACTTCAAGTAATTCTATATTTCTCCATCAAAGTTCAGAGGCTACCAAACACCAGAGAAAGAGGGATTTGGTTCCCAGGGGGCCTTTTTCCCATTTGTGAGCAGTCAAAGTGAAGAGCTGACTTCTCTCCTGCTGATTCATTAGCCAGGCCAACTGGCTACCTAAGGCTGAACTCTGTGTTTTATCTTTCCTGACTCTGCAGAAGCACAGGATCTACTGGGGGAGCAGCATGCTGCTGGAATGACCTTGCTTTTACATTCCAGTAGGAGTGAGCTCTGGGGCAGCAGAACCAATGAATTACCTAGAATTCACAGAGAAGGTTAAGGAGGTGTTTGAGAGAGGAGAGATACATTATAACAACACAGTCTTTCAAACTACATAATCCTAGAGATCCCAGTCATTCTCAGCACTGGTGCTGGATCTGGGTAATCTGACTCAAATTCTAGCTCTGATACTCACTATCTGGAGAATGGTGAGCACTTTACTCTATCTCCCCTGCCTCAGTTTCCACACTTGCAAAATAGATGTAACTGCAGGTACCTAGTAGGATTTTTATTGAAAACTGAATGTATGATGTGTTAGCACAAAAATATTAGACATTGTTGTTGTTACAATTATTTAATCCAGATATGAACCTAGTCTAGCCCCCACCCTGGAGGAAGCTTTCTGAACTCCTGCTTTTTAGAAGAGATTGTGACTTAAGCATTTCATATGATTTTTTTCCTGAAGCTCTGCAAGCAGTAAATATTCAGTGAATGGCATGATGATTGAGTTGTTGAAGTGCAACTGAAAGATGTCTCAAAATGGAATACAAGATTCACAGCTGTGTTGTTTATAATAGTCAAAATGTAGAAGCAAATCAAGTGTCCATCAGCAAATAAATAAGCAATGCATACTATAAAATACAATGGAATAGTATTTAGCTTTTACAAAGAAGCCATTTTTTAAAGGGGAGACTGTAACATATACTATAATTCAGATAAACCCAGGCACATTAAGCTTGGTTCAATTTGTGCAAGGTACTTAGAGATATAGTCATGGAAACAGAAAGTATGATGGTGGTTGCTAAGGGCTAAAGGGCAGGGGAAATGGGGAGTTATTTAGTGGGTACAGTTTTATTGTGAAAGGTAGAAAGTTTTAGATATGAGTGGTGGTAATGATTGCACAATATGTACTTGATAACATGAGCTATACAGTTAATGATTATTAAGATAGTAAGTTTTATCCACATGTATTTTATAATAAGAAAAATGTAGTAAAACAAATAAGAGTAATACAAAAGAATGTCTTTGGGGAAAGTATGTGTGGCCATTTGTGCCAATTCTAGGAAATTGTCAGACATACCTTAAGGGCACCTGACTGTAGTGATCCTGGAGCAGAGTGTGGCTCTGTAGTATACTTCATGGTCCCTCCTTGTTATAGTCAGAGATTGCAAGGACAAGACAACATGGGACACATAATTTATAGTATTATTTATAATGGCCTCCCAAGGAGTCAGATACAAAAAAAGTACAAGAAATATTTACATATGCTAAAGACCTAGAGAATTTAGTCAAGGGCCTGGATCCCATGGCAATGTCCTGCATGAGTTCAGCTGAAGACCTAAAGCTCATAATAGTGCTCAGCATGAGTCCAGCTGGAGGCCTGGAGCCCACGATAATGACTCATGCAAGTCTGTTTCATGGACATGCACCGGGAAGGCCCAACAGTCAGTGTCGGAAGCTAGAAAGTCTAGGCCAGTGGGGTGAAGGATCTGTGCCAGTAGGTTGAGTGTTCTGCAGTGGAGTCAAGAAGCAATACTCAGAAGAAGAACCAGGGCTCCCCTAAAAAGTACCACAGCCATCCTCAGTGACAGTGAGGTCTCAAGCTCCTCTGATGATGAGAACAGCCAAGTTCATATCAGGAAGCCCGTGCGACAGACTTCTGGAGGCTAAGCAGCACACCGTCTTCCCCTCCAGAGCCAGGAAACACTGAAGTCCAGAGCTCCCCTAAAGTGAACCACAGTCATTCTCAATGACAACAAGATCCCAAGCTGCTCTGACAATGAGAACAGCAAAGTTCATGTCAGGAAAGAAGCTCAGAGAACTCCTCCAGGAGAACCAACACCAGCTGGAAAACCAACAACACCATGGAGAACTCATGACACTACTTCTCCAGTGCTCCCTTTGATGTTGGCAGCAATCCATCCACATGCAGAAGCATGCTGATTCCGTTCAGCTGGGTTTTACAAGTTGCCCACCAATTACCAATCCACCACACCACTTAGTGTGTAACATCCCATCCACACCTCACAAGAGGCCTTAGGGGTAAGAATCAGTCTTATGGAAAGACAAGCCAGTCTTCCAAATATCAGTTCTGCTGACCCAGGATAACAGAAATAACAAATGGAAGAATCTGTGCCTGTAGGCGGAGGGTTCTGCACTGGAACCAGGAAGCAACACTCAAAGGAAGGACTAGGGATCCCTCCAGAGTATCACAGCCATCCTCAGTGGCGATGAGGTCTCAAGCTCCTCCGATGATGAGAGCAGCTGAGTTCACATCAGAAAGCCAGTGTGATAAGCCTTTCCTGGAGATGGAGCAGCACACTCTCTTCCCCTCCAGAGCCAGGAAGCAATGATCAAAGTGAGGACCAGAGTTCCCCTAAAGTGAACCCAAATGTTCTCAGCAACAAAAAGATCCCAAGTTCCTTTGAGGATGAGAACAGCCAGGCAAGGAGTTCAGCGAACTTCTCTAGGAGAACCCATAGCAACAGGAGAACCAACGGCAACAGGAGAACCAGAAACACCATGGAGAACCAACACTACTAAACTTTTCCTCTCTATTTGTCTTTTTTATCTTGGCAACAATTTTCAGCTGGGCCATCCATGCTACGCACCATGCTGATTCAGTTCCGCTGCTATTACAAGTTGACCACCAGTTTTCAATCCACCACACTCTTCATCTCAAGACATCTTTTGGACCTCCCACCATCTTCTTGTGTACACGGACCCTGACTTATCTGTATTGAAATAGAGCATTCTGAGAAGGCTTGTGCCCTGGAACCGGATTCACAGTCTTCCGGTCCCTGTGGGATGATTGACCCCTGACAGCATCCAGCCCAGCAGAGTGAAGACAGCATGATTTGAAGGCACTAGGGCTGTCTCTGGCTACATGTATTCCAGAAAGACTTGTTCTTTGGGGGTTCATGCGGGTACCCAAGAACTCTGAGAATATCATAGGTCAAAGGGAAGACCTTTCACTTCCTTAATCTGTAAAATGTGTTTTAAAGGGCATGATGTTGCCTTTCAAGGGATATTTGGTCCCCTCTAGGGAAGTTGTTAGTTGTCATGACTTGGAGGGTGTTACTGCTAATCTTAGATAGAAGCCAGGGATGTTGCTAAATACCCTGTAATGCACAGGACACTCTTTATCCAAGAAAAAATTATCCAAACACAAATGACAAAAGGGCCAAACTTAAGAAGTAAGTTCTATTGTCAATGAATGTGTATTATTCCCATTAGACAGATGAGAAAATTGAGACTTTAAAAGTATGATTTCAAACTCTTGTTATTTCCATGCTCTGCTAGATACCCAGTTTAAAGGGCTTGGGACATGGTGCAGGAATGCAAGCATAAATAGAAAATGCAGCATGAATAGGTGGGGCCTGGGGAGACAGAACAAAGACTGGGTCTTGGGAATCGAAGGATGAAGAAGCTTGGCCTCAAGGATGAGCATCAGCTTCAAGCTTCTGACACCCTATGGAGGGGGTCAGGGAGGACCACATCAGAGTCTGGCTGTATTGATCCAGTGGCCCCACAGCTGTGAGTCATGTGGAAGCATCACTGGCAAGGAGTCAGCTAAGGTCTGACAAAAGCCCACTTCTCCAAAGTGAGCTAGCGATACCCTGCCCTCCCATACTGTAACGGGTTTTGAACATTAAAAAAAAAGAAAGAAAGCAAGAAAAAGTTTACAATCCCATCCGGGTAAGCATAAATCACAATGCCTCTGTGCAGCAGTGGCAGACATGACTTATGGCCCCATCACTATGGCAACTGGAGCGCAGCCGGCCGATGCACAAAAGCCCCACTCTTGTCTGACAGGCCTTGGCTGGGCCCTGATGGAGAGGCAAGTGTTCCTGAGAAAGGATATATTCTCCAGGATTTGCCGCCCATTTGTCTTTGTTTGGCACCGGAGCAAGCCTCTTGCTCTTGTGCTGCTCTCCAGACCTCCACCCAACAGGTTCTTTCTCTCCCTTTCCTCTGCATTCCTCTTCTTCTACCCTGCCTGCCCAAAGGTTTACCTAAAAAAGACCTAAATTAGTGCTTGCAAGGCCCCTGTGGTTTCTGCTGGGCTGTCCTTTCCAAGCTGCCAGAGATGGTAACAGCTTCTCCATGTTGAGCATCAATGCATGTGGACCCCTGGAAGAGATGTCTTCCATAGTGCTGTCCAGTCAGCCCCTTAGATTTTCTTTCTGCCTCCAGGTCATCCTCCCTGTGCAACTGGCACAGGTTTCTCCTAATTGCAAAACCACCTATAGCTCCATCCATTTCACCCCTGGTCTTCTGCTATTAAAATAAAGCCCTCACTTCTCAGTGTGACGCAGGCCTTGCTTGTCTTGCTCTGCAGTCCCAGCCCCAAACTCCCTCTTGGATGAGACAGCCTTCTATAGTGCTTTAATTTCTCTGAGCTTCTTGGGCCTTTTGCCTGAAACACAACTATCTCTTCATCTGGTTGCTTTGTACACATTCATCAGAGCTTAGCATAACCACCTCCACCAGGAAGCCTCATCTGACTCCCCAAGCCTGGGTTAGTACCCTCTCTACTTCAGCACGCAACACATGACAGTGCTCATGCTCACTTTCCTCCTTCAGTGTCACTGTGTCTCAGTGCTTCTGTGTCCATTGATCACCACCTCCACTGCCTAGCCACTTCTTCCCCTCTTAGCTACCAGGTCAGCACTTTACCTCCTCATTCTGCTTCCTGCCCTCACTCTTGCCATTCTTCACTCAATGCTTCACCTGCTACTCAATGAATATTCTTTTTTCTAGCCACAGAACCCGTTTACAGCATTTCTTAGTTTGAACCTGCTTCTCAGTTTTGCCTGGCCTTTGCAATAAGGCCAGACTACTTGCTTGCACTGATAGCACCTCCTACCTCCATCCTATATTACTTTTGGAGTTGCCAGCTGGACTTCCTTCATTTCTAGGTAGCTTGTGTATCTGCAGGCCATTGTGATTCTAGAATACCTGTTCTGTCACCCCCATCCATTTCCAGGGAGTAGGGCTATTTCTGCTCATCCTTTAGGTCACAGTTTAAATGACCCTTCTTCTAGAAGGCCAGATTTTACCATTTAGATTCATTTAGGTGAGAAGCTTTCAATCTGACTACATTCATATAATTTAGTGAGCTCTTAAAAATCCCAGATGCATGCTAGATGTAGTAGAAATTTTGAAGCGTATTGGCAAGACATTCATAGAACCTCAAAATATTTCCCCAGTGAGTAACCTATTAAATAAATGGAAAAATAACTTTACAGTGAGAAAACCAAATAACAGCATTTTAACCTACTGACCAAGTTAACTATGTCTAGAACTGTGTCTCCTGGTGATGCTCTGAGGAAGTTATCTCATTGCTTTTGGGGTGTTCCTGTCAAAATCATATAACCTGGATTTATCAGTAAACATGGGACAGATGTGGACTGTGGACTATTGTCCTTAATAAATGACCTTCATCTTTAGGAACATCAACTGATAAAATGTCAGACTGAGGAACTGTCCAAATTAAAGAATCCTAAGAGGCCATGATAACTGAAGGCCACACATGAGCTTTGACTTCCTTTTGTTATAAAGACTATCAGTCAAATGCTTGAAAAATTGTGTAGATTATGTAATAGTACTATTATGCCATTGATAATCACTCCGTATAACTAATCTTATTAAATTTATAAGAGAATATTCTAGTTTTTAGAGTATGAACAGTGAATTATTAAGAGTATAAAGACTTCTCATGTCTTTATTTGCAAGTACTTCAGAAAAATATGTGTGTATATATCAAGAACACACATATACCATATGGATAGAAATGAGAGAGAGACAGAGACAGACAGACAGACAGACAGAGACAGAGACACAGAGAAATTGAGATCTGTAAATTCTCCAGCTTTTTTGTTTTTTGGTATCATTTTAGCTATTCTGAGTTCCTTATGTTTCCATATGACTTTTAGGTTGAGCATGTTAATCTCTTAAAAAAAATCAACTGGGTTCCCATAAAGAATGCACTAAATCTATAGAGAAGTTTGGACAATGTTTACATTTTTAACCATATTAAATCTTACAACGCATAGGATCTCTATTTGCTTAGCATAGGATGTCTATTTGCTTAGACTTTTAGTTTCAACATTGCTTTATAGTTTTCAGTGTGCAAGGTCTTGAACTTATTTTGTGAAATTTATTTGCAAATATTTCATTTTTATTGATGCTATTAAACATGCAATTGTTTTTCTTAATTTTTTTTCAGGTTGTTCACTGTTAGTATATAGGAACATGGTTGATGTTTGTACTTAGACCTCATATTCTGCAAACCATTGTAGTTGAGTATTAGTTCCAATTTTATATGTGTCTGTGTGTGTTAGGATTTTCTGTATGAAAAGTTAAGTCACTTATGAAGTTATAATTAATTTTTCTCCTATTTGAACAGTTTTATTTTCTTGCCTAATTTGTCTGACTAAAACCTCCAAAAATGTTGAAGAGAAGTGGTAACAGTTCATATTTAATCTTACAACTATTCTCTAGGTCTAATGTTACATTAAAATTTTTTAAAATGTGGCAACGTCCATGCCTCTGGAATTTTGATTAAATTGGTGCTAAAGGTGCTAAAACTTTTTAAAATGTTTTCAGTTGGTGCTAGTGTACAGGCATCGCTAACCCATCAATTCTGGATACACCTCTCTGGAAAGAGTCCCTGGTCCTTCTCCATCGCAGCACATGTCACAGGTGTGTGATTTCTGATTTCTTTTTCCAGTAAACTAAAACTCCTTTATGAGCTGAGATGGATGCTTTCTCTTGTTCACCATTTATCCTATTTCATTGGTGCTGATAGAGAGCAGACTGAAAAGACTTGATGTCAAACTTTGTAAACTCTTACAGCACCATGAGATTTATAACATTGGCCTAAGTATATAGGAAAAAAAACTGAGACTCAGAAAGTTGAAGCAACCAGCTAAGTCCACACAGAGAATAAAGTGACAAGAGGTTAAAAACTTGGCTTATGAAGATCCAAATCTAGTGTGTTTTCTATCTCCAACTGGCTTCAACCACGTCATGTGTCTTCCTGGTAGTAACCTGCTCAGAAGATTCAAATCAGGATTTCTTATTATAATTATTAAACATGTCTTAGAGTATCAATAAGGGTAGCGTGGGTGTGCTGACTCTTTAAGAACTGGTCTTCTGAAATAGCTAAGCCAATGGTAATACAATACTTTTGAGTCAAAATATATTTGTGCTCCTCTATTACCGTAATTCTTACTTCCAATTCAGAAGCCTCTAGTTCCCTCCAGCTGATGGCTCATGTCAGGTCATCTGTGAACATGTGGAGACCTGGTTCTTGTCATGCTGATGGCATAGCTTCTACTTTGTGAGCATTCTGACCAAGAATTAAGCCAGATACTTCATAGGAATCATTGTATTTCATTCACTGTTGAGTCTTCATTGACACGGTTATATTTTTATGATGCTGTTGTTGCAAATTAAGAAACCATATTTCATTCAGAAAGGCTAAGCCGCAAATCCAAGGCCCCAGAGCTTTTAGAAAGCCAATATTTTGACATAGTCCTGCTTGACACCACATCTGAACTCCTAACCATTTCAAGTTTTGCCTTCTCATTTTCCCAAAAGTGGGAGACACGAGGTCTTTCCTACATTTCGGAGATGTAAGCTCTTTTCTCGGTTGTAGGACACTTAATGATCATCTGCAATTGTGTAGTTACTTTCTGCATTACTGGGACAAAATATTAGCTATCCAAAACTCAAGGGAGGGGAGGTTTATTTTGGTTCCCATTTTAGTCTACAGTCAGGGCAACATGGCAGAGGGAATGACAGAGGAAACCTGCTCAAGGCCTGATGAAGAGGAAGCAGGGAGACTGAAAGGAGAAGTCAGAAAGGGAGATAGAGCCTCTCAAGGGCACCCCAAGTGACTCATGCCCTCCCCTCCTAGTGAGTTAGCTACAAACTCTTGGGTATATCTGGATATAAACAGTAACATTCCCCTCCTCTGTACCACAAAAGACTCATGCACATCTTTTTAGGAAAAATGAATGTATTCCATGTATACATCATCAAAGTCAATTTCAGCTGAAAAGTCTAAAGTCTAAAGTCTCTGCCAAGACTCAAAACAAACTCTTAACTGTGAGCCCTTGTAAAAATCAAAAAGAAAGTTAAACACCATCAACATGAAATGGTATGGGTTAAACATTCTCATTCTAAAAGGGAGAAATATAGGGATAGAAACTAAAGGGACCAAAGGAAGACCAAAACCCGCAGGACAAACATGACAATCCTAGAGTTCCATAACTAACACCTAGGGCAAGCTGTGGAAGGTGCAAACTCCAAATGGCTTAGTGGTCTTGCCCCTATGTCTTTGCTCTCAGGCATTCTCCTTTGGATTGGCATTCCTCACTCCTCGTGACTTTCCTCAGATATTCCACATTCAAGGCATCTCCAACTTCCTGATTTCGTGCTACAGTGGCTAATTTGAGTATCCTGGAACCAGTAGTATTGACGTGTCCTGCTTACTTGAAATATACAATAGTGGGTTTCAATCCAGATAAGTTAGAATATGAATTTTACAACAGATGATTTTTTTTCTGTATGATATGTATTTAAAAAACATTGCTCCTGAATAAGTAGATAAAGGGTTGGACTTTCAAGTCAGAGAACTTTAACTCTGCTCTTCTCTAACTTTGTGACCTAGAGTCAGTTATATCCCTTTCTAGCCTCAGATATCTAATCCGCATGATGAGAATGGTGATATGTATATCACAGGATTGTCCTAAGAATGGAAACAACATGAGACAAAGCCATGGCTCATAATAAGAG